>VWPU01018651.1:0-110797 GCA_013398955.1 Callaeas wilsoni | reverse complement strand
AGACGAGGAGGAGGAGGAGGACGCCTTCGCCGCGGTGCAGGTGCCGCCCGCCGCCTTCCTGGGCGCCGCGGCGGCGGGAAGCCGCGGCCGCCTCAACTCTTTCACGGCGGGGGTGCTGCCGGCGCCCTTCGGCCGCACCAGCCCCCAGGGCAGCGCCGGCGGCAGCGGAGAGCTGGGGCAGCCCGGCCCCGCCGCCGCCTTCGAGCTGCAGCGGTCCCGGTAAGCCGCGCCGCGGGGATGAGGGATGCTCGGGATGCGGGCATGAGGGATGCGCAGGTTGGCGATGGGTTCGGGGAGGGCGGGCACGGCCGCCGAGCGAAGCCGTGGGGAGGGAGGCCCGGTAGCCGCGGGGCGTGAGCCTCCCTCCGCGGGGCCGGCTCCGCTGCCGTCCGGCCGAGGAAGCAGCGGCAGCGGCGGGGATGTGCGAGCGTGCAGGGGCAGGTCAGCGGAGGTGCCCGAGCCTCTCGGGCGGCAGCCGCCGGTCGGTCAGTCCCGCCTGGGCGCGAGTGGCTGAAAGTTTCTGTCTTGCTCAGCAGTGCGGGCGTGCGGCTGCACAGCCGCCGTGCCCCGCCGCAGCCCAGCCCAGCTGCGCAGCGGCTGTCACCCGGCTCTCCCGACTGGTGGTGGATTCAGCCCACCGTGTTACCTGTCCTATAGACAGCAGGCTGGGAACCAGCCCTGAACCAAGTGCGCTGTAGCCAGCTCTGGTAGCCCACAAGGGCGAAGGAAATCTTTGCATCGAAATCCACGGATTACGGTGCGAGCGCATGGTTTAAGCAGCGTCTGGCTGCCATCCTAAATAAGCTCTTTATCTACAAGCACTTTGTGTTCCTCTGGGTCTTTTCTTGCCGCCAGGTACTCTTTTGCCTTTTAATTCCCAAAGGAACAACCTCAGCTGCTTCAGCTCTCAAGCTGAGACTTCTGGCTAAGAAGGTGCAATCACGTAAAAATGTGTGAATGCCTGTGGATACAAAATCACCTTCCTTCACTTCCTCAACAACATGCTCAGATATCAAAGACGAAGGAGGGGAAGAAGCAGGGAAGAAGTTGGAGGAAATGACTGTGCTCCCCAAGCCCCACATCGGCAGCCACTCCCACATTCCCCATTTGCCACACTCCCTCCTTGTTTCTCCCTTGGACAAATAGGTAGACTTTGAGTCACATGTTATTGCAAGAGTTTATAAGGGTAATTGAGCATAGATCGCTGTAGAAAAGTCCCTTTCAAAACCAACCAGCTTGGAGGAATTGGAGGTATTCCAGGAGAAAGTTATCTTAGCTGCATGCCCCACTGTTGGTTGTTTTTCTTTTCCCTTCCATCTAGGTTGTATTGGTTGCTTTTTTGAGCCCCTTTTCAGGTGCTGTGCTAGAGGGAGCCCCACCTTCCCAAGTAAAATGCCTGCTGGTGGGTTACGACCCTTCTTCTCCCAGTCATGTGTCTCTCAAAACATTTTCTGCAGTGACAACCCTCTAAATGCTCTCTGGATCAACTGCACGGCTATGTCACACACACACACACACTCATGCATTTTAGTCTGTGATGTGATTCTGCCCACAGCCTTGTGGGGGAGAAGTGACCCACAGACCATGATTTGGGAATTGCTTTTCTACTCCTGAACTTAGCATTCGAGAGATTGGATTCTCCTCGACCTTCTACTTAGTGAGTTTATTATTGGTGCAGGATTCCAGCGTTACTTTTCTGGATTCCCAAAGGATCATCCTTGGTTTTCCTTTCTTGCATATGTTAATCCCCTGCTCGGTTCTGGGAAGGATGCTTAGATCTCACCAGTATCACTTCACTTAGCCCATCCTCTTCTAGTAATTTTTCTCCCTTGCTTCTGTTTGGCACTTTCTGAACATTTCCTTCCACAACCCATCTTTGTTTGGTTTTTTATTACATGAGAACAGAGTGGAGTTTAAGAGGGAAAGGTAACTACTGTTCTTGTTTACAACCTAGAAATCCAGAGTCTTGCAAGTTCAGCTGCACTGCTAGCATGCAAACAAACTGAATGGATAGCCCAAGTCCATGGCATGGGAAGTCACCTAAGGAAACCTTGCCAAGATGCTCCTCCAGTCCTATAGTGGTATAGCTGTCATTTGTGCCGTATATTTTCTTGTGATGCAGGCTGCAAGGAAGGTGCTGGTTTTCTTGAGAGCTAGATTCAGCTGTCATGGAGACTTTGCATTACTCCACTGACAAGTATGAGGCTCTCCATTGTAGCACTTGCTTAAGGCTGACGCTGGTGTGGGAGAGCTCTGGGTAGCGTCGCCGCCTTTGCTGGCTGTTGTGATGCTGCACGTGTGGAGCCCAGGGCAGACTTCGGCCTGCCTTCAGTAGATCTGTTTCTGTTCTGGAAAAGGTATATGTTTTTAAACTTCAGGAACGGGCAGCTGCAGACCAAGGAGGTTGCACAGAATGTTAGCGCCTCATCTTCTTAATGAAAAGGTGTGGTGGAAGTTCTGATTGCTGGGTTCACCCTTGGCTGCACAGAAGATAAATCACAGGCATGCACTGGGCTGGCACAAGCCCAAGAACAGAGGGTTCGAGCAGCCCTTCTGCTGTTGTCTTAATGGAGAGGAAGGAGCCAAATCCCCAGCACACAGCCAGCCCTTCTCAGGGCAACAGGGTGAAAGTTGCAGCACGTGCCCAGGGATAGGCATTACCTCACCTAAAGGATGATATAGAGAGGAAAATCAGATTTTATGGTAGTTCACGTGTGCGCCGGCTGCCTTTCCTCCCACCCTTCTGCTCTCCCTTGCAGTGAGCGACCTTGAAATTGAGTTTGAGTCGTCGTTTGACAGACTAATCCTCTGTACTGAGACACGTAAGTTATAACGTGAAAGCTTTTTCTGTTACAGTATCAGGCAAGACAGGTTGCCTTGTGTTGTTATTTTTATTTAGTTTTCAGAAACCATTGTGAACATATAATCAGAGTTCCCTGGCTTTTTTGTTTGTGTTAGCAGTTTGTATAATTGCATACTAGTTTATATTTAACAAGGTTATCATTAATGTGGTTTGGGTTTGTGCTCTATGTGTATTCACAAGAAACAAACGATACAAAAAAGGAACATGGAGCTTCTAGCTGCTTGGAGGCTAGTATGTAATTATATGTTAGTAGCAAAAAATAGGCTTGTTCAGAAGTTGGCTGGTTGGTACCAAAGGCTCCTGTCTACTGCGGAAGGAGTTTGTTTCAATTTGTGGTAAATAGGTGGATGAGGACGTGAGTTTACTAGAAACTAGGGCCAGGGTTTCTTACATGTCAAATTATAATTCATTATAATGGCATAATCTTAAATTAGTGAGGAGCTCTGTGAAACCAGGTTTCAGCAACACTGGTTTAAAATAATTTCACATCCTGTAGATTAGGTGATGGTCCATCTACCTGTTTTTGTGTACGCCTAGAATTCTTGTTGCTACAGTTTTCTTTGGGAAAAGTATTGCTGTTTCCATATGTGAACTTCCTTTTCCAGTGGGCCAGGTGGTTAGAAACAAGCACATGCATTTTTTTGTGCTGTTTGGTTTGATTTTGGTTTTTTTCTGTTTTGCTAAGGAAGCAAATTGGTGATTGGATTTGGAGTTTAAGCATTGCTTGTAGTTGCATTTGTCTGTGTCACCATGTCAGGTTTGAAGGCAGATGGGCAGGAGAATTCCTTCTGGGAGCAGCAGATGCTGGGAAGCAAGGAGAGAGTATCTGCTGAGTAATCACTGGGGAGAGGTCCACTCAGAAGGACACTGAGGTTATCATGGTCCAAATAGATTTTCCTTCAGAATTTACTGACCTACAATAAATCTCATTTCCTGAGTAATTCTAAAATTAACTTACAGTTAGTAAAGCTTGTGAAAATTCAGTTTATTTATACCTATTAGATAGGACAGAGCTGTCTTTGGCCTCAGTATTTATCTTCTGGAGAGATGCAATGAAGGGAGATGCTGGAATGGTTGACTTGCCCGACTTTTGTCAGGCTTGCAAAGTACCGTGGGTTGTTAGTGCTGGAGGAAGCCTCCAGGATGTTGTTTAGGAGCTGAATCCTGCCATTTACTATTTTTGGTGGAGGGCTGAGAGGTCAGAATCCAGTACTCCATGGCCTTGGGCAGGCAGTGCAGTTTCAGCCCACTGCAGAAGATGCCTCCAAACTGAACACGCAAGAGACAAAAGAAGAGTCTCTCAGAAACAAGTGTCTTACAGGCAGAGTCCTGAAAGGGGAGCAGAACAAAGAGGTGCAGGCACCCTCCACCCCGTGGGGTCATCCCAGCATCAGGAGGTGGCTTGTGAGCTGCTGGAAGCACATCAGCCCTTTTGTGTGTGATGGATACTCTGCTATTCACTGAACCTAAAGCCCTTTGGGCAGCCCAAATTTCAGAATGATGTATACAAGCATAACATGAAAACAGCAGTTTAATGGTCTGAGAAGTCAATGGGAAGTGCAGATGCTAAATGAAGTCTTTTCTTAGGTGTGTGACCCTGTATACCACTGATAGCTGCTGCCTCTAAGGAAGGGGATGCTTATTGACTTCAGCTGTCACTTCAGGAGCTAAATTCCTGTGCCACCCTGAAGGGAGAATGTTCAACAACAGGGTTAAGACTCAGGTAATACGGGCTGTTTCAGTAGTAGCACACAGTGTACAAGCTCCTCCACGAGTCCTGTAAGGAACACTGGGCACACCCATGTCCTTCAGCACGAGCACGCTGAGAGGCTGGGTTCTCACGCTCACCGAGAGCTGTGCAGGGGCAGTCACTGATGCTGGTGGGTTTGCTGAGCTGAGCATGGCCAGCTCCACATGGCACGGGTGGGCTTTCACCACCACGGTCTCTGCCAGCCTTTTCCCATGTTCAGGGCATAGAGGTTTGTGCCTCCCTCTTTGAAGTTGGTGGAAATGGGGTCATCTTCCAGGCGTTAGTTGAAGTTGAGAAGTCATTGGCGGATGATGACACACAGATGGACACCATAGATGCAGCAGCCTTGTTCCCTTAGTACACAAGCTTTTAAAGACAAATCCCACAGAAATTTGCTCTGGCATATTTTAGGCTCTTATTAAACTATTTAGCGAGCATCTCTGTCAGATAAAAAAGGTTAATATTCATCAGACAAGGAAAAAAACCCTTTGCTGTCAGTTCTGAAGAGTAGAACAGTGGGACAGAACATGGTGTTCATGAGTACTAGGGAATTAATTAGAGGGCTTCACAGCGGGACAGATGCTGAGAGGCAGCTGTGTCTGCGAGAGCCTCAGGATCTGCGGGTTTCAGAGTGAGGCAGCCCTGGAGCTGGACGGGTGGGTGCACATTAACCCCTGTGAGGAAGCCTGAACTGGTAACACATGGAAAGTCATGTTTATGTTGGCTGCCTTCACTGGCTGCCAATTCAAAGCTTTCTGGGTCCAGCCCTGCCATGGCAAGTGCTGTGGTTATACCACCCAGGTGCTTGGCTGGTGTGCGGTGACCCCTCATTATCTGTTGGGAGAGCAGAAGGAACAAACTTCAGCAGGTTTACTTATGTGGTAGGTGCATTTCCACTACTTGATCTTTCTTTTCACCCTTTCCTTTACACGCAAAGCTCCTGTGCAGGCAGCCAGACTGGATCTTTTCCTTAGAAGCCTGCTACACAGGTTTCCTCTGCACCATAATACTGTTGAAAGCACCTTGAAATGATGAAGATTGGTAGCAACTATGTGAGTCACCAGCCCTCTAGACCATCACAAAAACATAGTTCTGTGGTAGATAAATGGGATAATGACAGATCATAGTTTGATGATAGCTTTTGGATATGAAGTATGCATTAGTCTGCAATTATTATGACTTTGAGAACTCTTCTGGAGGAAGATATTGCTTAGCTTGGAACAGTTCAAAACACCTAAAACACAAATATGAGATTGCCAAGTGTGTTCTCTGAAAAGAAAAAAAACCCAATCCTCAAGTAATTCTGTGATTTTCTTGTTTCAAAAAAGTAAATATCAGGTGGACTGTCTGGCGACTCAGTAGTGCAGCCAGTATGATGGAAGGTAAAGATAAGAAGGAGAACCAAATCTTGATTTATTTATTTTCTTTAATTTTTTTGTCCCTCTGATTTCAGCTGCACTACTCTTGTAGTTCAAGTTCTCCGCTACACAATGAAAAGGCTGCTCTTTATAATTTAACCTAAAAATGCAGAAGTTTGGTTTTATATGTTGGGACTTGGGTATGCTGAAACTTCGTGGGCACCAGCATATCCCTTGAGAAGCATGGGAAAGCAGATTCTATTTGCAAATGGGACAAGCTGGTGTCTACAGAAATCTATATGCAAATATCCACAGAATTCACCCCTGAACATTTGCCAGTACCTCTGAGGGTGTACTCAGCCTTTATGACAAACTCTTTTCTGGACCCAGAATTGCTGTGGATGGCTGTGGGGCTGCCACTAGCTACCAGGCTTAGCAACGCAGCAGGTGCAGCAAGACACAGAGCTGGCTCTTTTCACAACCCAACTGAAAAAACCTTTGCCAGTTTGCTGTGAGAAGTATTCTTTCTAGAAAATGGAAATGACATAATTTGGCATATGGAGAGTATCTGCTTGCTGGCCTGTCGTTTGCAAATAACATGCTGAGAAATTTCAGGAATGGTATTTGTTTTCATAAGAAGGGCTTTCAGAAGGTGGTGTTTTTTTTTTTTTTTTCTGCAAGAGTAGGGTAGAGAGCCCGGTAGAACATTTAGTAGAAGAAAATTTAACAGTAGTTGGAGAAAACGTGGTGTGCCAGTGGGAGACTTGTAGGTCTCTCGGGACTTGCTATCCAGTCTGCAATATGCAGATTTAGGGGGATACAGATTTAAGGAACTGTGAGGTTCCTTTACAAGGGCTACTGTGTTACGTTCGTATCAACTGCTTTCCTGTCATCAATGCTAAATGTATTTTCTGTTCTCATGATGTATTTCAAAGCCAGCACTGCTTTTAGAAGCAATGTTTCAGTGTGTTTGCCTAAGGAAGGTTTTCTGTTGTGGAAAATTGAGAAGTGGATGAGAAGTGAAGCACAGGTTATCTTCTTTTCTAGAAGAAGTATATATTTTTTTTTTCTAAAAATAACCTTTCACCTCATCTATGAATATAAAGCACAATTGCATATTCTTAGCAAGCAGTTGTGTTACCCCCTGTGTTGCTATAGATCAGGCTAGCAATTTTGTGAAATTGAGGTTTGGGGAAAGATTCGCTCACCACAACTGAAATGTGTGTTCCACTCTTTGTCTTGGATGGCAGAGGAAGGTATGTCCTCTCTGACAAGGCGTCCTGAAAACCCTGGGCTGTATGTTTACTTATATGTAAAATTGCTCAGTTAAATCAAGCACCAGTGTATGGTGTTTTGCTAGTAAGTAAATCTCTGCAATATCAGGGATTTGACTCTATAGTATTGGTGGGATTAAAAAATAGAAAGCTAGAGAAGTTTATAATAATTTTTCAGTCAACAATGGATTGCGTTTTGGTGCTCCTAGAGATAATCATATTACCAAGGTAAACATGATTAGGTTTTCAAATCTACATGCTGTCAAGGCAGATCAGACATGGGAACATCAGTTTATAGGTAAAGGCATTCAAAAGAAGCATAAATTTTCCTTCAAAGAAAAAAAAAATCCCTTATTGTGTAACAGGAAAACTCTGTAAGGTGACGTTATGCTGACTTCTTTCTGCACCATGTAGCTGGAGCTGAGCTGTATGAAACAAACAGGCATGAAGCTCTTAAGCTTGTTTTTCTCTTTCTCTGGGTTTTGGGTAGGATGCTGAGCACCAGGAATTCATCAGTGCCACTGGGTTTGCAGCCTGCTTGCACTAAGCTGTGTTTTTCAGCCATCCATGTGCTGTCTGCTGTGTGGCTTCACCCATGACTGTGCAGGTCATACCTGCAGATTTTTTTGTGTACACAAGGGACAGGGAAGTGATACCGGGATGTGGTGGTGGTGCCAGTACAGCCTCAGTGGGTACCAACCACAGGCACCATTGCTGTCCTTGTTGCTTGTGTCTTGTGCAGTGTGGGAAGGCTGGTGACAGGTTTCTCTCTATCCTCTCCTGTCTGTGGGGCATTGTTTCCTTTCCCATTTCAGGATGAAGAAAGAGCCACTGCAGGTGGCTAATAGGATTAGTAACTCCCAGTAAGGAAAGTGAATGGACAAGTGTGGGAGGCTCCAGCATTTCCAGCATCACTGTTTCTGGTGGGTCTGCCATGGGTGTAAGTGCTGGGAGACATCCCAGCCTTTGAACGAGGTTGGATGACATGGAAGTTCATGTACCAGGAAGGGGCAAGGAGAAGGCAAGAGACCCCAAGCTGGGCTCTCTCCCTTTTTGACAGGAGGTGTACATGCCGGCACAGTGGCATGGATGTAGTTTCATCACGATAGAAGGATCAGGTATTGCCATTGCTTTTTACAGAGGTCACTCACAGCACTGGAGCAGTCTGTTGCCCAGTGCAGCTGCTAGCAGAGAAGTGGTTTCCATCCCCAGCCTGGTGGTGTGCCCTTTGAAGGGTGCAAGCAGCACAGCTTTGCCAGCCTGCTTCAAAAAGAGGTCTGCTGAATATTAGTTTTGTGGGTGCACGGTGCTGGAGGAGGGGAGAGCAGAGCCTCGCTGCCCCAAGGAGACAGGATGCCTTTAGCACTCAGGGAGGACCGCTGTGTCAGCCGGAGGGTTGTCTGGTTTCATCCAGTACCCCCAGCACATGTAGGGATGGAGAAAGGGAGAGCCAGGAGGTGAATGTCACATAAGGCCATTTGCCTTCAGGCCTGCTTGGATCCCGTACATACATATGTGTATGCACAAACGCAGCCCACACCTACTGTTCACAAAGCTCTCATTGCTCCCTGTTCGAGTGACATGTGCTAGGAACCTGCACTTCCCACCCCTTGTGCTCAGCCTGTGCTGAAGGGTGTAGCGTAAAGCAGAAGCTAGATGTCAGCTGTGGTCTGAAATGTATCTTGAAAATATCTTTCTGGTTTTTTAACTCACCAACTTTATTCCTGGTGTTCTGTCAGTCACAGACAAACTTCTGTTTTCCTCTTGCTTCTGTGCCTGTGTTAGTACCTACAGATCCAGCAGAAAAGGAGATGAATTTCCTCCTTTTCCAGTCGAGGTTGCAATCAGTTACACCCAGACAAATGCAGGGTGACAGAAGTATTGTGCACATGTCCATGGCGTGTGGTGGATGTGCACAACAGGGAGTGAAGTCCTCGTTAGGTGACAGCTACATGAAAATGAAGACACCCGTCTTGATACCTGGAACGTGGGCACAGTTGAGGAGGTTTGGTAGTTACAAGCACACTCCATAGTCCCCTGAATTTAATTAAGTGAATGATACTGTTTCTGACTGCAAAACATGGAGATTTTTTGGATAATAGGAAGAAAGGCAAAACAGCTTTCAGGTGCTACAGTGCAAAGTACAGTTTAATCGCTTAGGTGAGTTGTGCAGGTGCTGCATCAGGTTATGTAAAAAGGTGTGGAAAGCTCTCTGTCTGCTATTAATAGCCTTGGAAGTGTGGCCTTTAAAGCACAAAGGGTAGTGTTTGTATTTTTAAAAATGGAGTTCACGTAACCCTCTGTATTCAGCCCATTGTGTATCTTAGGAACCTCCTTAATTTTATGAGGCTGTTTTCCTAAAGCAAAACTGGGTTGAATTTTTAATTGGTGGTGTTCACTGCTTTGTAGAATCCCATCTTTTAACATAAGCTAATCCAGAAGAAGTGGCAGCTCAGAGGTGGTTGCTTAAAAAGGCAGAATTATTTACAGCGGAACACAAAGTGCCACTGTCAAGTACCTCCATTGTGACCTTTGAGATTTATTTGGAAAAATTCGTATTTTTCCATGTGCATGACTCGCCTCAAGATAAAATACTCTTCTATTTTAGAAGGCATTCCAGGTACTGCAGAACTCGAGAGCAGCCTCGCAAGTAGCAAGTGTCTGCACACATTTGTTTTAAGGAACAGACTTCATTGTCTGAAGCTTTCTGCTTCTGTTTGTTTTAAAGAGATTATTATAAATATTCGTTTCTTGTTTGTTCATTAGTTTCCTTATTGATGTAAGGCTATTCAAGTCAAAGATAGTGCTAGGGTGCAACAGAGAGCAACTTCAAGCAGACGCATTTGAAAATAAAAAACGCAAGTTGTATGAATTTGCCAGCACCCTTAAACAGGCACTTTCAAGGCAGTGTTTTCTGTTGCTGTCCTCACGCTCTGTGGGAAGGTTGAATGGATGATGTGAGTGGAAATGTGTATTTTCTCGCAGTGTGTTTGTGGGTTCTCAGGCTTCCTTCTCCTGGAAGATGTTGCGTTGCAGCAGGAGCGAGGATTTTTTTTACAGTGCGGTACCGATGCTGTGCTTGGTGCTGTACAAAATGCCATTACTCCTCCATATTCCTCAGGAGCTATGCCCCAAGCCCAAGACCCGTTTAGTGCAATGGGGCACTGCAGAAGGGTGTGGGTTGTAACTGGAATTCACTCCCTTGGGGAGGATGGACTGAGAGCAAAGAGGCTGGCGTGAAAAAGCCCTTGTAAGCCACTGCCTGTTTGCAAAGATCAAGGCATCTGAGAACGAACAACCTCTGAATTAATTGCAGAGCTGCTCAGGTACAAATGAGAACAGGATTAGGCCTGTCTTTTCTATTTTAAGTGCAGAGGTAATATTTCCAACCTGTCGAGCAATTGCATATCTTGAATATCTTACTGGATAAATGAATGTGATAGCAACAGCCGAGGGTGGCACGGTCTTTCGTGTAACTGGCACTTATCTTGCAGTTGTTGCAGTTCTTTGTTTTGTATGATTCCCCAGGAATATTTCAACATGGTCTTGTCTGGTTTTTTGTTTGTTTATTTTGTGGGGTTTTTTGTGTCATTTTCATATGTTAGAAGAAACTTATTTTTTGAGAGGCTCTTGACCCTCACATCCGCTTTCCCAAGATGAGGGGTTACGGTAGTGAAGGCTTGACTTCATGTCCCTGGTGAAATGAGGAGGGATCTCTTTTCTTTTTACTGGTCAGTTGTGGGCTTTCTAGATTTTCATTTTGTAATGTGGTAGATTCTGCAAAAATAGATATGACTTTTTTTTATTCAGTTGTTCACATTAACAGACATATTTCCTGTCTGTTTAGTGGAAAAGGTGAAACAGGAAAACCAAAATTTCAAAATTATGTGTCACACATTGATGGCAGTTTGTGAGCTTGATCAATGTAGAGGTCTGATGTCACACCCAGCAAGGTTTTACCCTTGTCCTGGGCTTTTTTTAGACATGAACATGCAGTAATTGAGGAAGTAGTGGTTTCTGTTGGTGTGGTCTGTCAAGGAGGGCTCATTTGTTTAATCAAAAGAAAATAAAAAGCCCCACTTTTATACAAAGTATAGCTGATTTCACTTTCAGTGGAAGCAATAAGGCAAAATTTTGCCCATGACTTCTATGTAAGTAGCTACCAAATGAGCCTTCATGTTGGATCCCTCCAGAGATCTGGCAGGGCGAACCACACCGAGGTTTTGCATGAGGAGGAGGGGGAAGGTTGTGACCTTCTCTTGGTGCTGCTGTCTGCAGCTTCTCACCCTTGTGAGAAACACCTTTGTGTTTGTTCCTTATCCCAGCCAGATGCAAGCGGCGTTTGGCGAGCACATCTCTGCGTTTATCTGCTCTGACCCATCCAAGCACAAAGCCATTCCGCTCTTTCCTCCGTGTTAAACAAGCTCATTATTGTTCAGGTCTGAGGAGGCAAAGGATGACAGAAGCAAAACAGTACAAGTCTTGCATAATTTGGTTTTTTTCCTGCTGCTGTGGGGTCCATGGCCCTTGTATTGTGGTACTTTGTTCAACCTTCTTCCTTTGCAGAGACTTGTGGGGAGGAGGGAAAACGCTGCGAGTTCTTGGGCAGTCAAAGAGACAGCAACAGAAGTGCGGTTTTGGTTCCATATCTGTACAGATGATTAAGGTCCTGCTGCTTCAAAACAAAAGATAAAGGCATATGAATCTCCTGTTTTCCAAAGAGCAGTTAGCAGATCCTGCCAGGAGAGGAAATCTTCACAGTTCTCATTGTTGCTCTGTCACAGGTAGCTGAATGCTGCTCCGCTAGCACTTGCATCTCTCATTGTACTTGTGGAACTTGTGGAGATGGTTTCCTGCTGTCAGGATCGAGTAGCCCAACTACCACTGCTGGTAGCACTACTCGCTGCCCCACAACAACGCCTGCGAGGGAACGCCAGCATGGGCTGCAAACCCCACTGCTGCAGCCTCCTGACACCTGCTTGCCCTGGAAAGCTTCACCACAGGCACATGGTGGTGGCCATCACATTATTTGACCATCTCTTTCCTTGCTGACATTGTCCTGGCAGTCTGCAAGGCTGTGCAGCGCCTGTTGGAGCGTGGCAGGGGGCTGGAGTTGTCACTGTGAAGGCTTTGGATGTGCTTTTCTTCAAACAATAGCTGTGTGTCTACATTGTATTTGTTCTTATTAGTACAATCAAGGATGTTTATTCTGTATTCATAGCTGTATTTATTCTTTATGAGGTGCATGAATAAGTTTTTCCGGTTGCTAAAACACGGTTTTTCCTGTCCAGAGCTGCAGCAGTTCTACTCCCAAATTTGTTTTCCAGTTTCTTTTTCTTAAAAACCTTCAAAGCATGTATGGTTGTTGTGGTTAGGTGAAAAATTAGTTCGTATATTAAAAAAAATGGAAGGAATACGCAATCCTAAGGCCTCTTTCTCTGTACTCCTTCTGTTTAATATGAACACAGAAAAAAGATTTTGTATGCAAGCAAATTCAAATGGATGCTAAACAGTTTGTCTTCATGTGTTGATATATTGTCATCAGGATACTATTTTCTGTGTATTACTTACACAGACATTACATTATATATAACTTGAAAGCTTTAAGTTACCAAATATATGCTACAAAAGTGTATGTTTCATGAGCTCCTACTTAAAGCAAAGAGACAGAGGCTTACAGATGCACGTTTACAGATGGTAAAACGTAATGCTTGAGGGAGGATTATTGTTTCTTTAATTGCCTCTCTGATATTCTCCTTGGAAGTTTAAGTATTTTTGGTAGCAGCTTTGTGGTCTGTACCCTGTTGGCTTAATATCTGTCATAAAATGATGTAACTGTTACTGGCGCAGGTAAAATTGGGCTTGTGTTCAGTTCCCTGGGAGGGTGTTGTGAATGGGAAACTGTTGTATATGCATAATCCCATTAGTCAATATTGTTGTTCAAAATCCTTTTTTTTCCCTTTCTCCTGTCACAACAAAGCTCCTAGGTCTGTGGTGAAGTGTTTTGTGACACATTTTTGAATGGGCCTTTTGCCCTGCTTTCAGTTCTTTAATGCAAGAAGCTTTACCAGGAAACAAAAATCTCTTTCTTCTCTGTCTGTGTTTTTTCAGCTTGGGGCTGTGATGCTGAATATGTAGACAGACACACAAGTCAGATGATCTAAGATGTGTGATATTATGAGGTTATCCATTTCACATGATTAGTATCTGTACTGGAGTTGTTTGCTCTGCGTTTCATGTCTGTGCCATCTAAATAGGTCTTAATCCTTTTTAAAAGATAGATTTTTGTGTGTTTTAACACAGCCTCAAGGCTGTTATAAAGTAAATCTTCCTTGCATTATATTTAGTGCCGACTCTTGAAAGAGGCAATTTTTTAAATTAGCTTTTGTCATTGATAAAAGGCTGTATAAAAATAGAGCCTGATCCTGCAAACGCTTACAGATATGTCCAGTCTTACTTTTCCAGGTAACTTGTTGCCTTTGGCTCATAAAGACATTACCTAAAATAGTCAAAACAAGTAGTTTTGTAGTTTCATTTGAGCATGAGCCCCATCAGCTGAGGTTTCTGCAGAATTGTATCATTAGTCATGCAGTTCGCACCTTCATTAAGAATACTGAAGTGCCTGAGTCTTTACAGAATCCGATCAATTTATTGATATAAGTGACTCTCTGCAGTACTAGGCTGGTATATTTTAAAATCTTAGAGGGAAAGTTTGATATGTTCTTGTAAATGAATGTGTGCAATTAGTTCATGTAATACTGAAAGCTGAATGTAGCCTGTGAGAAAACTGGACACTAAATCAGTGAAGTCTGTGACAGAAAATAATTTTTATCCAAAGTGGGGTCAAAATGAGATTTTTTTCAAGGCACTTCATGCTTTATGTTCTTTTAAATACACTTGATCTAAGAAGACATGATGAGCTGCTGTCAAACTTTTCCCTAGCTGGTTTTACTTTTAAGGGTTTTGTTGTCTGTGTAATGCTACTTATAGAACAAAGATTTTTCTGCCTGGAGGTGCCGCTAGGTGATTTGGGGCAATTAAAGGGATTACTGGCCTCAAAGCAGAGGCTCACTGAAGCAAATATGTTCACAATTCCAAGATTTTATTTCACAACCCAAAGTATCACCTTAAATAGCTGCTGGTTTAAGCCAGCACAGAGGGCTGCCTCTGCTCTCATATTACCCCACATTTAGATTTTTCAGCTTTCAGAAGTACACAGCTTTATTGATTGAATGGAGTAGAAGAGCCAGATTGATTTTATCCGTTTTCAGGGACTCAAACTTTAATTCTTTTCTTTCTGCGTAAGATTTTAATATGTTTTTTCATTACCTTTGGAAGCATTAGCAACATTTCCGAGTCACATGACCTGATAAAGGGTCCCGTGTCTCTTCTCCATCTTTGTGGCAGAGGAAGTTATTCCAGTATTTCCAGCTCCAAAGTCTTGCAATCTGTGGTAGAGGCTTTTTAAAGTTCATGGGCTGTTGAGAAGAGGTGGAGATGCTCAGTCTAATCCCCTTGCATTCTGCCTTTTTGACAAAGTTTCTAGCTTTGAAGATCAAAAAAAGATTTAAAAAGATGTAGCCCTAAAGAGCTACATAACAGAAGGCAAAAAATAAGATTCATTAAGGATTCCGAGAAATTCATTAATGTTTAATATGTTTTAGCTTTGTTTTTGTTGTTTAAACAGAGTCCCAGGTCTCTCATGCCTTCCACTTTCAGAAAATCAGCAATGAATGCTGAATGAAGCATACACACATGCAGAGTCCTTGTGTATACCTTTTCATGGAGATGAGGCTCTCTGGAAAATGCTGGATATCACCATGGAAGTGGTAACAACCATACCCACTGCAGTGCTGCTTTTAGTGTCTGCCTTGGCCCTGCTGTCACGGGAGATGCAGCTGCTGAGGCAGATGTGGGTACCGTGCAGCTGGGTGGGGGCAGCTCAGGTACCAAAGTGTGCCCCAGGAGTAAGGAGGGCTGCCTAGCGAGTTGCCTCTGCACTGGCATCTCCCACAGCAGGAGCCAGAGTAAGGTGGATGTGAAACTGGAAAACAAGCCACCACACCCCAATGATCAGCAGTGTGGTTCTTGAGTTTATAGGAGGAGGAGTAGAGAAATGCAAGGGGAGCTGTGCATCCTTCTGGCTGCTTGACTTTGTTCTCGCATCCTCCACCCATCCAGTGGTATTTGAGGTTAGGGTCTGGATGTGTGGACAGCATTTGTTCTCTTCTCCCAGAAACTTGTGATACTGAAGTCCATCAGGAGGGACTTCTGGTTTTATTTCTTTTTATTATTACTTTTCTTTTTCAGCAAGGCAATTGCCTCCTGTTTCAAAAATGCCTTTCGTCTGTGGATGCGACCCAGGGGAACCATTGCCTGTCTCAGCGAAACCAGCCAGCTGCTCTGGGGCATGCCAAATCCCCAGCAGGTTGTTAACCTGTCGTGAGATGGGGTGTCATCTCCTGCTGGATTGAGATGTTCAAATCCAGCTTGGAGCTTTTTCTGAATTACCTGTTTTGTGATCATACTGACAGCGGTGTCTGCGAGTAGCTCGCTGCCTGCTCTTGCTGAAACTTGTCCCAGCTGCAGCTGCTCGCTTGGGTTGCAGTGGCTGAGGGGCTGACAGCTGCCCACAGTCCTGGCTTTGGGGTATGAATCCAGCTGTGTGGTGTCTGATTAAAATGCCTGGGTGTGGTTGACCTAACAGTTTTTGACAATAACACATTTACTGACAATAATAAAAGTACCTTGAAAACTGAGCAGTGGCACTGCAGAACTGTCCCAGCATGTAATGTTGGGATGGGACAAACAGCTATCCCTTGTACTTGTGAGCCTTATTTTTAAGAATTTCTCTGCAGTTGTTGCTGTAGTCTGTGAGTTGAAATAAAGTCGTCCCTCTTCCCAAATATTCATGAAATTAGGCAATTCCATGGCCAGCTTCCCAGTCCATAGCTTGGGAGGTTGGTGTTACTGAATTTCCTTTCAGTTTCTGATTTTTTTATGTGTGTATGGTCTGTCAAGTCCATTTGTCCATGGAGTCAGAAGTTACAGTGAGCATCTTTGAGATCAAGATAAATATTTTTGGAATTTAAGACCTGGTTCTGTGAAAAGCTTAATGGGCATTTTGTTATACTCTGGAGTAGTTCACTGGGCTTCAAATGGGAATTTTAAAAAAATGCTGGGAGTGACAGTTGTCTTTGCACAGGATTCTGCAGCTCAGCAAAAGATGCTGCTTCAGCTCCCCAGCAAAACTGGCAGGGACAGGGTAGATGATTTGCAAGAGTAAAGGAGGATAAGGCCTTTTTGTCCATCTTTTTCCAGGAGAGAGGAAAAGAAAGTAGCTCCTGTTATACTCTATGTATAAAGTGGAGATCACAGCTTTCAGAAGAAATACCGGGTTCAGAAGTGGAATCGGCTGTTTCCTTCTTCCTCCTGCTTTCCTCTTCACTTCCCTGTCCTCCTCCATTGCTGGGAGGATCTCAAAATGCTGCAGGGATTTGGGCTCAAGACTTGTTTTGTGGTGAGATGTGGATTGTGAGAGTGGTTGGGGGATATGGCTTCACGTGATTTTTCCTACATTTGCATTAAGTGCGGTGCTGGGGGCAGCATTCCTCAAGCCTGCCCTAGAGAGAGGCAGGCTGTTGTGGTGTCATCCTTGTGTTGCCCTGGGAAGCTGCAATTTCATTGACATAAAAAAGTGTCTCTTGACTATTCCTGTTTAAGAACAGGATAGATAATTTGGTGTTCTCGGGTGAAACCTTGCCACCTCCGAGCATTTGACTACTTTGAAAAATACTTCGAAATATTTTTTTTTCCCATTTTCTGTCCTCCACTGGCTTGCCTGAGAGCAGTGGCAGAGTACCTCTTGCTCCTCCTCTACTTACAGCCTGGAGCTAGCAGCTGAAACAATTTCTAGAGGATAAAACTGAGGGGTAATAGAGGGTAGAAAACAGCATGGCCACGCTTCATATGTTATCTGTGATGCCTAACGGAGCTTCTTTAATAGAAGGCAGTTCTTCTCCACTGTCCTTGTGTTAGCGAGACAGAATCCTACAAGAAAATAAAATTGGATAAGTGAATATTAATGAAATCTGTCATTAATTATCACCAGAGCAGACTGTGGAGAATTGGGTTGCATTTTCAGTGGATTTAAATATAACTTTGCTTATGCAATCCTGTTAAACATTGTTGAAGTATGTCACTGAGAAAGCTCATTATATTTGCTATATAAAGATTACGACTTTTGAGGGAGATTAAAGTTTTAGCAGCAGTTGCCGTCTTTCTTGTGGTCACAACAGCGACCTGTTAAATGTGGAACAGAGGGGGGAAAGCTGTGGGTAAGCCAGATTTTCTGTCTGTCTGGAAGCACAACCTTTAAAGCTGTTAAGCCAAACCAGAGGAAACTCTGTGAACTTTTTTCAGGAAGCAAAATTCTTCAGAAAGGGCACATGTTCAAACAGTGGGAAACATTCTTTTGTTTTCCTGAGTATGTATCTTTTATATAATGTATGCAGATGAATATGTATGCTTGTGTGTATATAAGAAGAAAAAAAACATTGAAGTGAAACATTGGCTTCAGGCAAATCAAAATGCTCCGTTCCCCATGAAATAGGAGATTTTTTGATTTTGCTGAGAGGAGTGTCAAAAATAAAAGCAGGACTGTTGGAAGGGGGAGTTTGTGATTGAGTGGTACCCCTGCACCCGATGACTAGCAGTGCCTCTGCCCCTGCCAGTGCTGTAGTCCCTGCTCCTGATTGCTGGAGCTGTGTGGCACTGTCAGCCCTTAGAGCTGTGTTGAGCTTTTTGTTTTGCTGTTACAAACCGAATCGTGTCCCTTTGTCCTGCTGGGTTCTGTAGCCAAAGTCTGGGCTGGGTGTAGGAGGAGGCAGGGCTGCCTTGGCTCCCAGCTTTGGTGTGCTGGGGTGTGGCTGAGGGGGCTGATGTGCAGACGCTGTCCTAAAGGGTATTTTATTCACCCCAGGCAGTGCTTGCTCCAACAAGTCATCTGCCAGCCTGAGTTAAAGAGATGTCTGCAGATCGATAGCTCTAATTAGACACAAGGCACCTGGTGTATCAGTGATTAAAAATAAGAAATATTATGACTAGTTATTGTACAACTTGCTAGAAACCACTGTATAATGATGGTACATTTGCCATCAGATTAGGTCATGAAGCAGCTTTACTGCGGCTTGGAAAATTAGGATCAAAAATAGTCCTCTGATTAAAACTTGAGCTTTTGAAAGCTCTTCAGAGAAGAAAGATATGCAAATACAGATGTATGGGAGAAATGAAGCAATCTGGATGTGCACGATTCTTGAATTTAAAGAGAGTAATTGATGTAACCACTGTGCTACTCATTTCTCACAGTCACCCTGTCTTAAAACAATTAAATGAAACATCAGAGTGATCTGGGAATAAGTTGCCTAAAATATAATCCATAATGGCTGAATGTATTAACATAGTGAACTTAGGAGTTTCTGTGGTCATGCAGCTGTTCTGCATGTACCAGTGTCAGCCTGCAATAGCAGTTTGCTGGAGTTAGGTTTATTAATTTCTCCCACATTTTAAAAAACAACCCATAACTTTATCACTTATTTATCAGCAGTCAAATAATTTCTCCTTGAAACAACATTTACTTTCTGATATCATCAGGAGTTGCTCTCCTCCTCTTTTGCCCTTTGCTGCAGCAGCATGATTCCCTCAACCTCGAGGCATCTGCAGGTCCCTTGCGTGCTGTCAGGCAGTTTTTAAACACTGGGGGGAAAAAAAGAATGTTTCAACCAATAGAGAAAAACTGTTAAGTTTTAAAGACTGGATGTGATCAGTATTAGTCACAGGCCTGTTTGGCATCTCTAGCATCTCTGTTGAGCTTGAAGGAGTCTAGCCTATTCCCTGTGACTGTTTTAGATGCTGCTCACTGGCTGAGTTGAAGGAGGTACCCGTAGCTGCAGTGGAGGAAGGCTTGGGGACAGTGAGCAGCTTCCCGGGATGAAGGAACAGTTAATCAGTTCTTGTGATTTGAGGGTTGTTTTGGGCTGAGCCCATTGAGAACAGCAGATCTTTTCCTCCCTCACAAAACCCAATAGAAGCTGATCACTAATCATTTGTGTGCCTCCCTTACCTGGCCAGCTGCAGGAGACCTTCTGCTGCTTTGTTGCAGGGGGTGGTAGGTGGCTGCAGCAGCATGGTGCCTTTTGGTCACAGCATCAGCTTATTAGTATAAATGAGGCTGTTTTAAACCAATTTGAAGCTGTAGTTTGCAGGAGGTCTGTGCAGGGGCTGACCTTTACTTTGTTTAATCTTACTTGGATGTCAGGATGTTCTGTAGGTCGCTGAGGGTTAAGTTGCCCATGAAGACAGTTTCTCTGCACATCAGGCCTGCAGTTGTGGGCTGTTCTGCATGTAAGGTATCAGAGTTTGATAAGTCTTGGTGGTATTCACTTTTTAAGACCTCATACTCATTTTAGCTGAAATTCAGCACCATGTTTGTTGACATCTGTTTAACGGATGTCTGTTTAGACCTGGCCCAAGCCCAGTTTTGTATATTAAAAGTGATGCTCTGTTGAAGCAGATGTTGCCTGTTGTCTGTGACATGGACTTGATTTATGCTGCTGATTTAAGGGTCATGATCATGGTGAATCCAGTTGCTGCTTGCTCCCTGTGCAGCAGCTCCAAAAGCCTGAACCACCTACAAGTGTGGTCTTGGAGAAGAGCAAGGAGCGTGGAATTACAGGAGAACATAAAATCAAGTAATGATACAAACAAGCAGTGTCCGGTAGGATGTACTCCGTGTTCAAACACTACGTACTCCAAAGTCAGAGGTCAGCACAAGTCTTGTGCTGATTCAGAAAATTGCTACAGGCTCAGCAGGAAAGGGCAATGGTCCTGGCAGTGAGCATGGTCCCACTTAGCTGGAGCAGTCAAATTCCCTTGCCTGTTTATCAGTGTTCCCAGGCTGAAAGGCTGATAGAAAGTGCTTCCTGATCAGCATGATAAATGGAATTTTGCATGATAATTATGTTTACAGCAGGACAGATGTACTAATAACACGTTCCCTAAAGACTTCAAATGAGCTATAAAAAAATCAAATCTCTGCTGAAAATGCTGGCAGCAGTATTATTAATTGTATAAGTTACAGCTGATAATTGTCTTGTTTCATTTGAATGAGGCAGTCAGCTATTAATGGCTTGTGCTCTGTAGTACCAAAACAGCAGACTGCGCAAAATTTGTCAGTCTGGATAATATAGTTGTATGTTAGCAATGCGTCCTAATGGACATACTCTAGTGGCTAGGGAAGGGAGGAAGCGTTACAGTTAATTTCTAATGCTGTTTCATCTTTTCTATCAAAATACTTGCTTATGTGCCTTCAGGAAGAGAACGGGTTTTTCTTATCTACAAATTGTTTGATGTAAGACAATGCCTGCAGTAAAAAAACATGCTCTCTTTGTGGTTATCAAGGACTGAAATGGAGAATGACTAATTAGCCATCTTGTTCCACTTACCTCTTCCACAGTGGTGAAATGAATGAAAGTCTTACCCTTGTTTTTATGTGTGTGAGATCCCACTGTTGTGCAGATCTGTTATAGAGCATCCATAAGTATGCAGTTGCATAGAGATACACATACATATAATAGAGACATGACCTGAAAATCTGTTAGAAGTTATCAGGCCTGATTTTTAAAATAGCAGTAAAATTAATTTCAAATCGGAAATCATACTAAGTATTGTACCAGGTTTACAGTTAAATAAAGATCTTGTAGGTAACTAACCAAATTCAAAACCCCACTGCTGCAAATTGAATTACTTTTTGTGACATCCTAATTCATTTGCATTCCCAAAGCACGTTTCATTTCATCTTCGGTAAGCTGAGCTGCAGATAATATCCCAGAGGAGCATGGTTCTCGTAGTCCTAACCTACATCCGTGCTCTGGCTGATTAATCTGTAAATCCTTCAAAATTTCTCTCCCCTGCTATTACATCAAAGCATGCCCGAGTAAAAAACGTGTGAGCAGAATCCTGAAATGTGTTCTCATAGCATGAGAAGGACTCTTTGTGTGTTTCATTAGGCAATACTTTAGGATTTTTTTATGGGGAAACAGACAGTTGACTTTCTGAAGAGCAGGAGATGTGTTCCTGGGTTAGCAAAAGAGAGCTGATGGTCTGGAAAAACTGCCTGGAGATGCTTTGTAAAAATTGTCCTTGGTTCCTTGTGACCTTTCATCAACTTAATTCATTGCTAATGAGCTGCAAATTCATTGCAATTCATTGCAGAGCTTTAAAATTGCCACTGAGTCAGATGACAAAGTGCCTTGTTTTATGTTATCAAGAAAAGTCTTCCGACTGAGGGAGGACTAGGCACAACTCTGAAAAAAGTCACAGACCCTTTGTCTCTAAAGGCTGCTGGTGGAAGTGCAGAGATTTTGAGAAGAGAAAGGAAGGGGGAGACCAGAAAAACGAAGAGTCTTACATCTGCATAGGTTCTATCTGTATGCCCACTCTCCCTAGGGAAATGGTAATGTGACTGATTTGTTCCACGCAGATAGGCAGAGCCTTTAAAATCAAATATATCCATTTCTGCATTGGCTTAGTGGTTTTTCTTCCTAAAGCCGTTTAAAAAGTGCATGTATATAAAGAAATTGAACACTAACAAGAAAAAACACACACACAAAAAGGGTCTCCGCTAAAGAAGAATTAAATACATTTTTGCATCTACAGCCATGGCATTTGCCATCAGAAGGTCTGCCTAAGGTTGTACTTGGCATGGCTACAGTTCCAGCCACAAAACTACTCTTCCAGACCCTGGAAATCATTCAAACTAAGTCATTTCAGACTAAGACAGCCTACCACTCCTCAGCTTTGAAAGAACCAACCACCACATCAGCTCAGGGTCCCATGCCAGGTGCTTTTCAGGTCTGGTGCTGTGGTTTGCTCCTGTGCTTCCCAGACATTTGGAGACAGAGACCTTGGGCAGCCAGCTGTGACTGCTGGGAAGATTTGATAATGTTGAGTGGTGCTTTATGGCCTTCTAAATGCTTTTTTAGTAAAGCTGTTGACAAGGGGAGGGAGGTCCTTCATCAAACATGGGATTATGGAAGCCATCCCTGCCTCTCCTGAGCCTCACAAGAGGAGGAGGGAGATGCACTATCAAGCTGCCTGTCCTGGGACTTTACTGTCATTTTTAGACTTTTTGCCCCCACCTCCTGTGTGTATAGATATCTGAAGTAATGTACAGGTTTTATAAAGTCACCATAGCTTAATGCTGTGTTGTTTTTGTGATGGGGAGAGCTGGGTAACTCAGATCCTCCAGACTTCCTGTAAGGTCAGGGTGTGACCCCATTCTCAATTAATGATCTCTACCAGGAGATGGGCTTGCAATTACAATTAATGGTTGATTATTTTGCTTTAATGATTGCTTTATCTATTTATTTGCTTATACGCACTATATACTAGATCAAATTGAGGGCTCAATACACATTTGTAGTGGATCACTGCAAACATTGGGGTTAATCAGCCAACCTCTACCCTTCCTCATTGCGTAATATGAATACAACATATCTTTTGGATGTGCTGGGGAGAGACTGAACAAGTCAGGAATCATCACCACAGCAGTCAGTGGTGCTTTAAGGAGGCTGCCTGTTCTTGCATCTGCCAGAGCTGCTGCCTGTGATCCTTCTGGCACAGCATGAGGAAGCCAAGACAGGGGAATACGGAAAAAGTGAAATTTGTGTCTTGTGCTGCATTCTACTAGCAGTCCCCTAAACTGCTGTTGGCCAGCTTTGTCACTATGAGATGCTATTTTATCATTCTGGTAATATAAAGCATCAGTAGGCTCAGTCTAACAGAGGGCTCTGGCAATTTTCCTCACTTCTGATGTGTTAATGATTTCTGCTTTTAGAATAAAACAGAATAAAATATTGCAGTTGGAAAGGACCTGCAATGATCACCTAGTCCAACTGCCTGACCACTTCAGAGCTGAGCAAAAGTTAAAGCATGTTGTTAAGGGCATTGTCCGAATTTCTTGAAGGTTTTTTGTGGGTTTTCTCCCCAGAAAAAATGATCGAAAACCGGTATCTCATTGCTGAATATTTCCTAGCCAGCCAACTTGTTGGCACCCACAAAAATTCAGTTCTCCAGTAATTACATAATTTACTAAGCAGGAGATTGCTCAGATTATATTTTATAACCCAGCACTGTGACAGTATGTGGGGAATATAAGAAAATATAAGGCCGTAAATTTGGGAACCTTTCAAGTCTGCATATCCAGCTGTTTGTGGGGTGGCAGAGCAGCATGTGTTCCCTCAGTGGGTGAGGATGGTGCCCTGGGAAGAGGCTGTTTTCAGCAGACAGTTAGGGAGATAATTTCTGGCCTCTGCCAATTGCCATGTATGCTCTTGGGGGCGTATTGATCCCGGGAAAGGCAGTTCTCCAGCCTGCAGATGTGGGCTGCATTTGCCAAGTCAATGAAATGTTCATTAGGGTGACTGCTGGGTACTCTCTGTTGTGAAAACAGGTGGGGAGGCTTCTTGGCCAGCTTCTCTAAATATTGGACACGCCTGTACCCACCATACCTTAAAAGAGAGCAATGATACGGCTACACAACCAAATGTTACCAGTGTTACGAGAATTCCTGCAATACTTGCTTACTTGTAGTAGGGGGAAGCGAGGGTTCTTTGTGGAGATCCAGTCTCTTAAATGTCACCTTTTAAACCATGATTAGTCTTTGTGCACCGGTGATAGGCTGAATTATGGTGTTCAGTCTGTAGCTGTGCTTCCACCATGCAGAACTAAATGTTCACAATGGAGTAAACTGGTTTTTGAAAGCAATTAAATTTTTATTAGAGGTCTGTACCACGAGAGAGTAACCTCAGACTGGGAATGAGCCAATTGCTGTAAGCTAGGCTGAGCAAGGGACCTCAACAGAGGGAGAAGAAAATGATCTAACGCTCTGCTACCAGCAGAAACCCAGTGCCCAGTAACAGGAAGATGCCATGCCCAGTCATGGTGGCAGGGATGAGGGAAAGAGGAGGATGTTTGCTTTACCCAGAGTGAAAAATGCTGAGTGGCTCCAGTGGCGCTATGCTGAGTGGCTCCAGAATCTGTCCCTAGTAAGACGAGCAGGGAAGAACCAAGCTCTCCCCCTGCGAGACTCAGGTCCACAAGCTCAGAGGTACATTGAAGCAGTTCTGCTGGACAATAAGGATCTGCCTTTGCCCTAATAATGCATCTCACGGTGCTGTTTTTGGAACGTGTCTCCCATACTGCAAATATGTTTCTTAGTAAAGCATAAGTAAATGCAATATTTTAAGTAAATACATATTTTTGTACTCAAAGGCCTTTGGCATTGAAACTGACCGTGCATGAGCTAACAAGCATCAAGGCATTAATTCCCACAGATGTAGTAATATTTAAAATTATGGCACTGGACTCTCACCTTACCATAGATATCAAAAAGTTGAGATGTCTAAGCTGTCCAGTATGATAGCTGATCTCTGAACAATAGGCACAGGCATGGTCTTCAGCAATGAATGGCCAGGGAAGGCAGGGCATTGACTCTTGGGTATGTAATGAGATGCTGGGAAAAGTCATGCTGAGATGCCTGATCCCAAGGGTATGTGTAGCAAGTGTAGCCAGAACTAAATGCAAAGTACGCACCAGTAAACGCTCAGATTGCCACCACCTGTGCCAGCATTCGTATCTCATGCCCGAAATGCCTCATGCTCAGCTTTCTCCTACTCGTTTGTTCTTTGTGCCCTGCTCACACAGGGGGCTTTTTTTTTCTCCATCAAGAACCTATCCACACCATTCACAGTGTCTAGGATATATTTTTAGCAGTGCAATTAATTGCATGTTCAGATCTCTTCTAAGTCTAAGAATGTTAAGATGTGGCATTGCAGGATATGTTCTCTCAGCACATGTGCATCTGGAAGCAAGACAGGGATATGAGGTTGGGTTGTAGGTAACCTAAAAGATACCTCAAATAAAAGAGGAAAAGACTGGAGTTTTAATTGCAGGGTTGTGTATGCAGGCTAGAATTAAAGTCTTTTTTTCAGATGGCTTAGTAGTGCATGTCTGTGTTTCCATGTGTTATGGTATCTGTTGCATATAGCCTTGACTTGCAAGCGAGTTTCTTAGTTAATTACAGGACTTTGGGTGTTGTGGAATACAACATTTTGTGATTTGATACTTTACAGACTTGCACTCCGGCAGTGTGTGGGTTTTAAATGTTGATTCTTCATTTCCCTGGGATGCGATGTTTAAGGGGAAATGTTACTTTTGAACAGAACTGAATATTCATTGTTTTGCAATGCACTGACTTTTGTCAGGGATAAATGATACATGAAGAATCTGTTAGGATGTGGGTTTTATTGCAAAAAAGGGACATAAAGATGGACAGTTTGTATGTTCTTTACAGTGCTATTGTATCTGCTTCGGCCAGCATCCTTGTTTTCATAAGGTCAGATGATTAATCTTGTTGTTTGCTTCTTTCCTAGTTTTGAGTGTCTCTAATTAAGCTAATGCCCATTGATGTCTTACCATGATAATGTATGTTAGGTTATGAGGTAATGGTTGTTCTGAAAAATACAGCTATGGTAGTGTTTGGGCATACACAGAATAAATCACTGCACAGAAGCCTTCTGAAAGCTATCACAGTGCTGCAGAGTTGGTGAAGTGAAGACAGTGCATCTGTAAATCATGTGTTAAAGGTAATAGAGGATGTAGATTTTTGGCGCTTCGGCATCTGTGAGAGCTCTGTTGTCTTTGGCTGTAGCTTCTCATGATGGCTTGGGCAGAGCCAACAGTATGAGGACTGGGTGCAGAGGCAGCTGCCTGCAGAGGGAAGATAGCATCATCGAATCATGGAATCATTTAGATTGGCCTGTAAGTTCATTGTGTCCAACCATTAACAAGCACTGCCAAATCCACCACTAAACCATGATGGTAGGTCTCAAACACGATACATTTTTTGAGAATTGGGAATCCTGCTGAGGAAGGTGAAAATTAAATGTTCCCCAGAGTCAACAGTATGTGGTGATTGCTCTGCTGTTCTCCCTAGACTAAACCCTGGGAGTTTTTCTCCTTTGCTAGAGATTTCTGGAAATCATGTCTTCTAGAAAGACTGATTGTGTGTCAGTTGTGCATGATGCTAAAAAAGCTCCAAAGTCCAAAAATCCTGTTCTCCCGTACCTTCTGTTTTTCTGCACAGTTGCATGTACACATTCACACTGTACAAATGCTTTGTCAGTGAACAGCTTGCTACTCAGCACTTGTAGTGAAAGTTCCTTACGTCTTTGCAGTGCTGGTAATCTTTAGTTTTATATTTGATCAAGAGACACAGATGATCTCTGTGGGGCATTGGGACAGGGCTGTGCTAGGATTTTGTGTGCTATTTGAAGGATCACATGTGTAAAGCTACACAATAATTTGTGAGCAGAGCATTGTGTTACATTGTGAAAGGTCAGTGGGATACTTCAGTATTGTCGTGTTCATTTTCTTCATTGTTTCCTAACTTCTTTTCTCATTCTTACTAAATTCTTACTTATATCCTACCTCTGGGATGGCAATGTAGGTGTTTTTCATGTTGAGGTGTTATGTGCAGACAGGTCAGGAGGCAGCAGTTCAAGTACTGTGTATTTCAAAGCTTCTGCCTTGGATATTGTGGGAGGATGAAGCTTGGAGAAGGAGTTGGATGACAATATAGGTGACATACTGAGTGCAGGGGGTACCCCTGGTTTAGGAGGAGTGTGTAGCGTGGAGCCACATTCATGCCATAGCTCTCTTGTCATCTCTTGTTTCTGTCCATCTTCCTGCTTACGCCCAAAAGGTTAATGGAGTCTGACGAGACATTTGGCATGGCGTTACTCTCCTAGTTACCACTAGATTTGAAGGTCTCTCTTCTTGCAGTGCACATCCCAAGAAAACAGGTTGTTGAGGGTTTTGCTAGCTCAGAATCTCTGCTTCAAAGTCTTTCTTCACATCTCACTGCAGAAAGCTGTGGTCTTAGACTGTGTTGGCATCCTGCCTGCACATAGGTGACAGCTAAATGGAGGGCTCTTGGTATGTTCTCTGTGTGTTTGGGTTGGGCTGCTGAATTAACAAAATAATCCATTTTCAGCATGTGCTAGATGCTTTTAACTCCCATTGTGGGCAGCCTTGACAATACACTGCGCAGCGTGGAAGTCCTAAATGGAGTTTGATGTTCTTTGCAGATAATGGCTCTGCTGCATAATTATGGTAGCACACAATTTAAAACGGCTTTATATTGCTTTGGGTAGCTCCTGGAAATTCTATTTCCCTTAATAATTTTCAATAGTCTCAGAGTTTGTTTTTCCTGTGTTTGTCTTCTTGTAATATTGGCAAAAGATAGGAAGAAAATGAGCTGGGACACAAGAATCCCAGTAAAAACTTCAGAGGGAGGGTGAGAGGTGACTCATTAGCGGGTCTTTCATCTGGGTTCATGCTGGGGCATGAAGTCAGGGGTCAGGAAGTGAATGGGGATTCGTTCACAGCTGATGTCTTGCATAATATTTCAGAAGAGTGTATTAATTGTCACAGCTTAGCCTGGGAGTTTGGGCAGAGGCGTTCAGCCGGCAGGCTGAGGAGGAGTTGGAGAGAACTGGCATTTAAGTTTCCCTGGAGTGACAAAGGGGCTGGGGACAGGGCATGGCCTGCGTCTGGCAGCTCTGTTTATGCCTTCTCCCCTGGCTCCATAGTGGGAGAGAGCCGGCAGCTGCACTTCTGTTCATACCCAAATCCAACTCCAAAGGAGTTAGGGAAAAGAATGGCGAATGATAAATTCCTCTGAAAACTCAGAGTAGCTTGCAAGATATGTTTGTAGCCATAATATTGTAATATATAATATACATATATATGTATATATTTATTTATTTACTTTTAGAGGTTTTTTTCATTCTACTACATAGAAGCCTAATCTTAGATCTCATTGAATATTCTCCTTGTTTTCCTTTTACTGTTCAAGCCATTTTGGTGCTGGAAGGAACAATACGAAGTCCAAAAAAACATCCCTAGTGTTGCTGTTCCCATGGAGGATCGAGGTGACGCTCTGCCTGGTTTGACCTATGGGAGCTGCAAGTCCAGAGTACGTTTTGGTCGCTCCTCAGGCCTGGAGTGCTTGCAAAGGACAGGTTGGCTTTTGAGCAAGACCTCCTCTTCGAGTCTGGAGCTGGCACCTTTCAGAGGGTGGATGGATGGCAGAGGGAAACCCTTCACTTACGCCTCTAGGCAGGCGCTGAGGTGTCCTTACAGGCATCCTGATCTCATTCCCAATCACTGTAAGTTTTATGGTTACTTTCTTTCCACTCCCCTTCTGCACCTACCCAGGGTAGTGTTCCTGTGCGCAGGATACATCTTCTGTGATGAAGGCGCAGTGGAAATAAAGAAGCCAACATTTTCAAAGTGTTGAGCAGTCCTGTGCTTTTCTGATGCTTCCAGGCCACATTAGTGTGAGCACAGCTGTGATCAGAAGGTAATAGCCCAGACCTTTCTGCCCTGTGGTTCTTGCCCATTTTGCCTAGCCGCCTGAAGGGAGAAGGTGGCCCAGTGGACATGGGAACTGCCAACAGTCTTCAGATCTGGAAATGTCTTTGTCTTCCCAAGTTCTCCCATCGATGTTAATGCAGCCAGCATTAACACTGGCACTCGTGTGTCCCATGTCACTGCATCTCTGAAGGGATGCAGTTGTTTCGGGCAAAGTGAAGAAGCTTGTCCTGAAGGGGTGTTTTTTGTTCTGGAAGCCAGCAGCACCTACACTGCTGGCTTCAGCTGTTACAGGTTTGTAATCTTAACAGAAGCAGGGGGAAAATTACACCCCCAACTTTCACATAAATTTGTTGTATTTAAAATGCAGCATTTTCTTCCTGATTTTGTAGCTGTGCTAGAAAGTCATTACACGTGGATTTATTTTTCCTTATCTCTTGGATTATCATTGGCTTTCTTCCTTCCTTCCTTCCTTCCTGGATGAATTTATCCAGTGTTCTGATTGCAGCTTTTTTTTTTTTTTTTTTTTTAAATCACCTCCTGTCTATGTGGCTTAAGATTTTATATATTTAACATAACTGAGCTGAGTATTTTGCAGCAACTGAGAGCAAAGCTAATTTTCCACTGATTGATGGGGTGGTTACAGTGAATATATTTGCAGTCTACTTGCTTTGGCTACTTGCTGTTTTGGTTACAGACCTGCCTGATTTTATTTTTCCTTGCATTTAGTTTCTTTTTTTTTGCCCTTATATTTTATTTGATTTTTTCAACTGAGCCATGTATTAATCTGACTTTGGAGAGGGGAAACGAAGACAACATTTTAGCTTTTAAGAAACTTCCACGGAGATTCAGACAGCTGGTTAAAGATAAATCCAGTATGCAAAACAGGGTCATGAGTATCTTAGAAAACAGCCATTTAAAATACCATGGCATCAAATATCTCTTTAGTTTCTTTCTTTGGTCCACACTTGGAATTTGATTGCAGGATATTGGTTATTTCTGGGCACATGCACAGGGAACCAACAGCAAGGAAACAGACAAAAATATTTTAGGTGGATGTTTGTTTAAGGAAAAGTGATATTACATGGTTTTTAAACAAAACAAGTCTGTAAGTTGCATGAGACTGTGACCATTGTCATAGAGGGGCTGATCATTAGAATAAGTGAGGAGGTCATCATCTTTCCAGTGCTGAACTGCCTTTTTCTGTGTGCATTGGCTGTGGGGAGTGAGGGTGAGTTTGGTATACCTAGAATGTGGTGATTAAACTAGGAGGAGTTTTTTAAGGCTTTCCATGGACTAGCAGAAATTAACATTTTTATTGAAACGTCTTTAATTTGGTTATTAAGGGCAGTTGTATTTTTTTTAACTGGCTCTCATTTACTCCACAAAAGTTTGAAAGCATTTTATATTGAAATTGCATCTGCTTAAAGACTTATCCCAAGGCCTGAATCCTGTGTGAGTCACATAGTGCTATTTTGTTTTGTTCTGCATATATTCTTCCTCCACAATAGAAGGATTTTCCCATAATTATTATTGAAATAGGGCATTTTAAAATACAAAATAGATATCAACACAGCTTTACATCAGAGTGATGGTGATGTGTGGTATAAAACAGTTTGGCTTATTTCAGTGCAAGTGTCTACATTTACCAGCTGCTATAGCATGCTAATCAATTTTTGAAAAATAACCCTTTTAAGAGTTGTATAGACAAACCCTGGCTGCTTGCCTTAAGAGAGAAAGATGATTAATTTAAATACTAAACACCAGTTGAGGTGATTAATTCTTAATGAAGTCAATGAAAAACTGATTTTCCTTGTATTCCCTGGAAGATCCTTTTGAAAGCTTTGCTTTTCCAGAATTGTTTTTTGTCCCGTGTGTGGCACAGCAGGTAGATTCATTAGTTGGCATTCCTAGTATAGTATCCAGCTGTGGAAAGCTTATAAAATACTGGTATTTAGGTCATCTTAATTAGGCCTTGAAATAAAGATTTAAGATAAAGTGGAATAATTGCACGTCCTTCATGAAGCTGAGCTTCTTCAGTGAAAAAAGGGTGCGATTCCCAGACAGTATGAACTGATTTCAGCTGTTGCTCCAAATCTGCCTCCCCGGTGCTCCTTTGACAGTGCTGGGAGTTGAACTGATTAATAGTTCTGGGGAGAGGTGAAAGATGTGGCAGTTTTCAGCTGGGCTGGATATCCTTGCTCTCACTGCTACCTGTGCCAGTACCTTTTATGTATGCTTGCTTCCTTCCTTCCTGGATGGGTTTATCCAGAATCATGCTTATATTATGCCCAAGTTGAGAGGGAGCTCAGGTATCGTGCTCCTCTCCCAAGTTTGGGTGAACAACGAGCTTCCCCCACTCCTTTGTGCCGACTCGCTTGCCATGTGAGGTTCCCAAAATGCTGCAAAATCAGTACTGGTGAAAATCGATGTGAGATCTTTCATGCCGGGAGGGGTGGCAGTGATTCCCATCCAGCCTATGTCGCATTTGAGATTAGCAAGCAAAAATGAGAAGGCAGCATTCCTGGTGCCGAGTTTAAGAAGTTGAGACCAGCGAGGGAAGCCAGAGGACTCCAGCAGGCAGCTGGTGAAATGCCATTGTGGGTGTTCCTGTCACCCAGCACATCTACCTTAAGGAGAGATGGAAATGTAGGATCTTCAAACCCGTGTCTGACAAACTGTTGGCAGTCAAGTTGAGGATGGTGCATAACTTTGGGCAAGGAGGCTCTTGGAAAAAGGCTTCAGTGGAGGCTGGAATATGCACCTGGTGCTATACAAGCACCTGGCACCTAGAGGAAATACAGTGTGACTAATTTGATAAATTTAATATGAAGACGGTGGCAAGGTTGTACCATTGTTTATCTCTCTTTGACTGACAACATGCCAAGTATGCTTTTGGTGTTGTAACACCACAAGATGGGAGCGTGCCATTATTTGTGTTATTAAGCTAGTGATGTATAAAGAGGTATTAAAAAGCCAACAGCTGTTATCTGCCATGTCATCTACCAGTGGTGCTGGTAGTTGAAACTTCCAGCTTTTGCTTATGGATCAGTGAAACTGAAAATGGAGGAGGAGCTCCTCCTGATCTGAATTTCTCCCAGTAAGAGCATTCCTGTGTCCTCTCTGACTGTGGATGAAGCCAAGGGAGCACCCATGGGTGCGGGAGAAAGATGTTTGGTTTCTTCTTCGTTGTCTGTGCCAGCACATCCTGAAATGCAGACTTTTTTTTCTTAGCATTTTGAAGGTGTATCCTATCTTGCACCAGATCTTCTAAAATTCTAGTTTAGACAAAGCCTGAGGGGACTTAGGTTTGCATATTTTTCCTAAGAGGATTATGCTTCACACTTAGTTGATCTATAAATTGTTTGAGGGGTTTTCTATGATTTTCTAAGTACAGAAAAAGCTGCATGCACATTCAGATTGTCCTGAAATGCGTTGTCTGTGGGTTAGTGATAGAAATTTGGTGTTTGAATTAATAGCAAACAGAATCATTGAACCTCAGGGTTATTTTGAACTGAAAAACATTTCGGTAATCAGATTTGCAGCACGGCTGCAGAAACAGTTGTAACAACACAACTGGAGGGGCAAGGGAATTGCAGGAAGGATTAGAAACTGCTTACAGTGGCATCAGAGAAAACAATTTCTTGTGAAAATACAGCCCAGGAATAAATTAATGAGCACCTTTCCAAGCATATAGGAGTGCTCATTACATTCTTGAAACTCTTTGCTTGCAGATCAAGGGAGTAAGGAGGCTCAGTGGGAATTGGGCAAGCAACAGTGATAGTCTTTGAAGACTTTTATCGTTTATACTCATGAAGTCACTGGTGAGCTGCTCCGTGCCTTAGCCATGGCCCCTGGGTCGATGGGTGCTGGCATAGCTCCTGCCAGCCGAGTGCTGGGGCACAGTGCCACGGCTCTGCTGGCTGTTGCAGCTGTTTTGACGCCCATCGACGACGGAGTAGTTTCAGTGATTGCCAGCTTAATTTTTCTTTATGTGCCTGCGGGTGGGCTGTGTCTTACACATTCAGTCATGATATTTATGGTGTTTTTTGGAGGCCTGGGTGCAGTCCTTGTTTTGTGCTGCTGTCAGGGTGTTTGGAGGTTGTGCGGCAGCAATGGCTGCTAAAACAAAGCCTGTACTGAGGCATCTTCCCTGCCTGCTAGAACAGCCAGAAAACCTGTAATGCTAAGATTTCCTTAATTATTTCTCTGAAGGTGGAGGAAGGATGTGACTCAGATGTAGGAAAATGGTTTAAAACAGAGCTTAGCTCACCTGTGCTGCTCATGGGGATATAGTGAGAGCTTCTGTTTAAACTTCTGATTTATGACCAGTGTTGCTGGCACCATCGTCTTTCATCTCACTTCAGACACTCCTCACAGGAGTGATGAGATGGACATCATGGAGAAATAAGTGGCACTTACTTGGTAGAAAGTGCAAGGGGCAAAGAGAAGTGTCCCCTAGGGCAGTGTGAAGGACAGGCAGTCTCTGTGGATCTACGTCTGCATTATTTTGTCAAAGCGCTGTACTTGTAGCATTGCCAGCTGTACTGCAGCACATGTGGGACTGTGTTAGATGGGTGTTAAACCCTTGAAGGAAAGGAAACATGAACTGAGGAGGAGCTATTGTGAAGCTGCAACTTCCGCTTTGCTGTAGCAGCTTGTATGGAATAAGTTTGCTTTTGGGTGGAATCGATTAAGATAAGCAGAACGGAACAAAATTTATTAATATCCAAAGGTATGTCTTGACTAGTGAAGAGCAGTTTGTGATCTTTAATGAATAACAGCCCTGAGGACTTTCTCATGCCCTCTAATCAGCAGTGATGTTTTGTGTTTTGCTTTCTCTGCAGACGTCGGCTGATCTCGCAGCGATCTTCTCTGGAGACTCTGGAGGACATCGAGGAAAATGCCCCACTGCGGAGGTCATTTTATTTACTCTCTCTCTGGCTTCTTGTCTGTAAAGCACGTGCATGGGCAGGCTTGCTCTCCCTCCTCGTGTTGAAAAGTAGCTGAGTCTTCACATTAAGATATTCTTTATAGTGAATAAAAGTGTTGAAACTTCACACACCCTGCGAGGTGGTGGCTGATATGAATTGCACATTCCCTGGCTTTAGGTCATTAAACAAAAAGACAGTACTTAAACAAAATGTCAGGAATTAAAATGCCAGATTTGATTAATAGAAAAGTTTGTCACCAATATGAATGACTAGCCCCGTCACTAGTACCCTAACATCTATGGTACATTTTAAAAGTATTTACAGATGGTTTAATACAGTAAGTTTTTGAAGGCTAGTATTTTTAATGAATTTTTACTGTTTATTCTCTCAGCACATGCAAGCTTATTTCGGTTACCAGCATTACTGTCTGAGTGTTGGCTGGGTAGGTTTGTGACTGCTACCCCACTAATAAGTCTGCTCCCATCCTTGTTATATTGGCAGCTTCAGTGCGGTTTGATTTGTGCATCTGGGAGACCACAGCTTCCTGCTCTGGGGACCAGAGTAATTAGTCACTAGGCAGTCCTCCGGGGTGATGGAAAATGGAGCAACTGCTTGACAGTTCATAAACTATCTGGTTGGTAATCTGACCAGTGCATGGAGTGCTTCCAGGTCAGCTGTTCGCCAAGACAGCAGCCTAAGTTTGACTGCCTCATTATCTTAGGACCTGTAATTCAGCTGGTTTATATTGGTGTTTAGCCTATAGCCTTGCTTATCCACATGGAGATTGTCTGTCTCTCCCTACCTCGAAGGAAAGAATAGCAGAGGCTGTAGCAATTGGCTTATTATCAACGCTTGATTATTTTTACAAAGCTTACTGTTGCATGCTTACCAGCATGTTATGAAGTGTTCCCATAAGTGATTAAAACATGTATAATTGGTAAAAGATATAAACAAAATATGGTTTGCCAGGCAGTATTTTTACTTGCTAATTTACAGAATTGGTAGTAGAATGTCTCTCTTGGTGGCATTTTCCTGTGAAGAAGCTAACAAGACTAATTGAAATCAGAGGGTGAGGGAATCTCAAGGCCTTGACTAGCAGGAGGAAGGCAGAAATGGCAGAGTGATGGGGTGCCCCTCTCGGGGTGTGCCCGTGCAGCACGATGGTGTTTGGGTACAGCGGTGGGGACTGGCACAGTGGTCTGTCGTTTCAGTCCAACGTAATGACCTCTTGGGCTTGAGAAGCTGCTAAACTCTGCCTGTGCAGGGGAGAGGATGGAAAAAATAGGTTAGGGAAGCTTAACACTGAGGGACCGTGCTGGTCCCATGCACCGGCAGAGGATGCTGGTCCCGTAGGTGCCACGGAGGACGCAGCAGGTGGGGTCCAGCAGCCCCGGCTGCGCTGCGACCACAGGACTCCTCTCCAGTGCCTGCGAGCTCTGCTTTGCCTTGCAACAAAACAGCCCCGAGATGAAACAGAGAACGCTTTCACATGCGCTGTGGTTTCAGCTGATGAGAAAGAGCAAGGGTGGAAGGCGGGGGGAGGATATTGCTGTTTGTCTCATCTCTCCTCCCTCTGGCAATTTCTTTCTATAACTGCAATTTATAAAGCACATTCAGATGTAAAATAGATTTAAGGCTTAATGTTTTGAAGAATGATTTTTTTTTCCTGGGGTAGTTTATTTCATTTTCAGTTGGTTTGTATGCTGTCAGGAACATGAAAAGTAATATTTAGAGTTAAAATCAAATAGGAATTATCGTTGCAAATAGGAGATTTTAAATCTTTCTAAAATTAAACCAAGAAAGAACTTCCCTCAATGCTGCCTTTATCAATAGCTGAGGAGCATACAAAAGCTTGGGTGTTGGTGCAAGTGGGGAAAATTGCATATTTACTAGGTTTTCGTTTGGTTTAATTTTTTTTCTTCTGAAAGCTTGGGCTAAATTGTCATGGCAGATTACAGGAAGTTTTACTTTGCTGAGATTTTTTTATGAGGGTTTTTTTTTTGCTTGAAGGGAGCGGGATGGTGCCTTTTCTTATTATTATTTTAAATATTTTTTTTTGTTTGAGCTGTCGCATTTCCAGACTTATTGTCTTTATTGTTCTTGCTGATTCCTAACACAGGGTGACTTGAATCATTTGTCTCGTCTTTCCTTCCTGCTTTTGTGTAGACTTCTTGGCGGTACAGCAGGGAACTGAGAACTTTTTTTTTTTTCTTCTCCCTCCCCTCCCTTGCAACTGATTTATTTTTCAGATGTCGGACACTCTCAGGATCACCCAGACCAAAGAACTTTAAGAAGGTTCATTTTATCAAGAACATGCGGCAGCACGATACCAGAAACGGCAGGTACTGTGCATGCAAAGGCTGCTTCTGCAGAGGCAACCCATGGGATGTGAGGGAAGGGGCAGGATCGGCATCCCCCCGCAAGAGCACAGCCGTTGCCGCTCACCACACATCTCCTGATGACCTTTGAAATGATCCGTGAGGGTGCAGGCTGCAGTGCATGCTCCTTCCCCCAGAGAAGTACGTGTCAATGGAAGTACTAGCCCACAGATTTCAGGACCTGTGTCCTTAACACAAAGAACCTGCATAAAAGGAGAATCTATGATGCTGTCAGAGTTGCATTTCTTCAAGGGTGTTGCCAGGTTCTAAGTGTGAGAGGGGCACATAGCTGAACCTGCCTGAACCAAGTTTACCAATGGTTCAAGGATACTTCCAACATCTATTAGTGGATACAGCATGTTGGTAAATGCACAGCCACGGATCGTCATGGCAAGATGAGGTGTGGGATCCTAGTTTCCATGGCAGATGTAGGCAGAGAGGTTTCCAGGGCATGTGTGAGAGGTGCACCTGTGTCTGCAGCATGCCCTGAACTGGGATGTGGACTGCCCAGGTTACAGCCATAGGCACTGGTGGGACCTGTACAGCAGCCGTTGGCTGAGACCTGGCTTACTGCAAAGGCTTGGTGTTCCATCAGCTGAAGGTGTATCCCATCAGCACAATGGGTTCTCTGTTGCAGTGTCATCCAGCTCAGAAGTGAAACTTTCTCCTCCCTGCTTATAAAGAAGATGCTTGTACTCTCTGATTTTCCTAAAGGCAATTTCTCCGTGTGCCTCACGATTTTTTTTTATTCTTGTTCTTCCAAATCTGAATAGGTTTGAACTAGGCCACTTGAATAGGCTGTGTGTAGACTAAACTATCCCAGTGAGAGCTGACCCATGCACATGCCTGTTCTCATGAAACTGCCATGGCTGAGAAGCATGTATGCTCTGGTTGACTGATTTGTGCCTGTAGCCTTTGATTTCCATCAAACGTGGAACCACGTCACTAGAAATTCTGACATTGCATTGAACCACAGGTTTTATGAATTGAATTCTGGTAGGTGTTACTTGGCTCAAGAAAAATTTTCTTCCCTGTTATTCTCACACATACAACTGAATGCAGTGAAAGGTAGCAATCAACTAAATGTTGCAGAAGGTGGCCCTGAGAGATTTTATAAACAGCTTTTAGACCCAGCTTTTGTATCAAACAGACACATGCAGAACTACTGACTTGACTATTGTCTGACTAGCTGCTGATTATTGTCTTTATAACAAATACATGTGGAATCAAACACTGAAAAGCAGCCCTTTAATTTTAGTCCATTTTGTGCATAAGTAGATATATGCTCTGGGAATTTCTTACAGCAAAATGTACTTACAAGGTATTATGCAAATTCCATGGAGAACAAGTTATTTCTGAGATGTGTATATAAAATCTAGGCATAAACTTGGTAGAAGTATTACCTGCAAAAGAATAAATATTTGATTTGTAAATTCTTTTCTCCGTGTTTTGCAAAAAAGTATTTGTAGCATATATGCAGCATTTTATCTTAATTCATAGATCAGTCATTATGCCTGACAATATAACTGAATATTTTTCTTGCTAAGAAAGCAGCGAGAAAGCTTCTGTTATTCAACTGGCTTCTTATCTTTGTCAGCAGACACAGTTTTCCAGAATATTTCCACAATCATAATAAAGATCTCTTTATCTAGAATACAAATACAATAAGAATAAGAGACACAGTTTTGGCAATAATTTTCGTCCTATGGTGGTAGAGCCACAATGATACTAGCTAAAAATAAAATGCAGAGTTAACACTTTGTGTCACCGCTCTGTCTAGCAGTACGTAATCTGAGTGCAGACTCTTGTTTTTCCCAGGGGTCTGGATGCAGTCACTGAAATTAATAGGCATTCTGGATGAAAAGGACCTCTAGAAATACAGGTGGATCTGCTTTATGTATTCATCCTAAAATCAACAGTGTTTCTGAGTACCTTAAGACCTTTGAAGCTGGTGTCCTCACCAGTCCCTGTGACACAGAGGAGCACAGGTGTTGTAATGGATAGAAGACCTTTCTAGGGCTCCTTTCCATGCCTGAGACCTTGTCCCAGGTGGCTCATGCATGGTTGTGCAGGATGCAGGCACTGAGCTGGGCTGGAGTCAGGCTCTCTGAGCTCCCTCCAAAAGCCCTGACCCTTCTGTCACAACAGGTCAGTCTTTCACTTGACATGAGGAACCCAGCTTTGAATCTACACCGAATATGTTTTTGGGTGGTGAATTTGATGACCGGGCTTTAAAAGAGCCAGCACTTTCAGAAATTGTTTCACTGGCTTGTGACTGTCACAGCAAAGAAAACTGCAGTGTGAGTGATAGCTCAGGGCTCCTCTCTCTGGTGACTGCCCTTGTTTGCATCTCTCAACCTGTAAGGTGATGTGTCCTTGTCCTGTGGCACTGAGAGCTCTTCCCCTCTCAGCCTCAGGGATGATATATGTTGAGCAACAATGCTCTGGGTCCAGCCTTTGGCGGTCCTGCAGCAAGGCAGGACCTGCTGTCGTTCAAATAAGAGTTCAGCTGTTCAGCACAGAGAAAGAGCTCATACAGAAAAATACACAGACTGGAGCTTAATCAGCGAGTCCTTGTAAAGCAACTAAAGTTGGTCGTTCTGTTTGCTGGTTAAACCGCTTTCTTTGGATTTGTAGGTCCTGGCTTATTAAAGGAGTTAGAAAATTAGGGTTCCTAGACTGTGTTAGCAAAGCAGTCCTGTAAAACAGCACAAAATAAATTTTTCCATTTAAAGACAAAGACAAGTCAACCCTGACATAGAAACAAGCACAGATAGCCACCAGCACGTGGTTTTACCTCAGCAGGTTTATTGGTGATATCCTCCATAAACAGTGGAGCAGAAGATTAGCAAAAACAAGCCACTGAAACGGCAACCTGAGCCAGCTGAACAAACAGTTCCTGGTGAGAATGGGACAAGAACAACTCTAGAGTTATTGTATATAGCAGGTATAAAAAGCAGTAAAACAACGTTCCTCTGCCACCCCCATGCCATTGCTTTCTCAGTTTTTTTGTTAGCAAACACATCTAAGTGAAGACCAAGCACCATCATGAAAGGTCTCTTTTGCTGCTCTCTTAATTGCATACACATGCAGACTAAGAGGTTGATGATTGGCAGCACCCTCACAGTTCATAATTACTCTCAGCCACCTTATAATAGCTCTTGAACTTCTAAGGCTGCAAAATGAGGGCTGCTACCCTGACAGCATCCATGGTTTGTGTGTTCACCTTTGTGTGCAGGGCAGCAGAGCCCTGGTGGTCAAATATCATCAATCAGGAATGAGAAAAGAGGCTACAGTATTCCACACGTGGATGGTATATATGATATATATCGCACTGCCTGATGGCAGCCTTTTCGTGCAACACAATCAAACTTAGGCAGATGCTGAGAAAAGCAGACATTATTCTTCAAGTCAAGTAAGTTACTGATTTTGTTGAGAACTTTGTGCTCATTAAGTTTTTTGTAGTATATACTTCATAAAGAAATTGGAAGATTAGCTTTTATCACCTTTGCACATTGTCAAAGCTCTCTTGCAAAATAATGGCTGCTCTGAACCATAGTAATTAGTGCAACTTTTCGGTGAAATGTGAGAATTAAAGAGTGAAAATCTTTTCATGAAGTGGTTTTAAACATGTCTAGGTGGCACAATTGGAATCAAGACACGTAAACACTCTCACACAGCTTCTGAGCTAGCTCCTTCAGAGGTGTGCAGGATCATAGACGCCCTTTGTTGAAGAGTTGAAATCCAGGAAAATACTTTTCTCCCATAAGCAATAATTTGATTTTCTTGAACAGCAATGGACTTCCACCACAACTGCTTCTCCAAAGCATACTTTGTGGTGAGTTTCTGGACTTTCTGCCCCAGGAAACCCCTGCAGGCCTTCAGAAATTTTTTTGCTTCCATGCATGTCATCACACCTGTACATAAAATGCCGTTTTATACTCCATGATGAGTATCTGACCACTGCTTTCCCTGCTTCCTTTCCAGTCCAGCTCCTAAAGCTGTTTTGCATCACTCTCTCTCGGTAGCTTTCCAGATGAGGTTTTGTGGCATCCTGGCAATGAAGGCCGTGGGCTCCTCTCACGCTCTGCCTGGGAGATCTTTGTGTAAAGAGGGTCCACCGGTTTACGGAAAGAGAGGCAATACTTGAGTCCCAAGGGAAAGAAATCTGAAAAAAATAGAGGCTGGGCTGGTGCTTTTTATTTCCTTTCTTGTCTGATTCCTTCTGATACACACAGTTCTGTGGTAACTTCCTACTGTTGTCTTTGCTTGTGGACATGGAAGCACCAGTTTGTTTTTCTTTTAAGTATTAAGAGTTGAGTGGTATTTTTAGGGAGGTGTAGGGCGTTGGTGGAAGAGCTGTATTTCCAGAAGCAACCAGAGGGAGGGGGATAATATGCTTAGTGGGTACTGTGGTTTTCCGAATTCAAAGATGCTTTCTGATGTCAGCCTCGAAACCTGTGCCAAGTTTCATACATCAGCAAACAAGGCTTCCAGTGAACAAGCAAGCTGTTGTGAGTAGCAACCATTCAGCAGTAAGCAGTGGCAAGCACAAAATTAATCATATGCCAGGGGGTTTTTTTGCTTGTGGATTGCTGTTCTCAAATGGGAAAAATTATTCCTCCCTGCTCTGTAACTCACTGCCACAGCATGAGACCATCTTGTAGGATCTGAGACATTTCCCTTAGGTGAGGAATGTTGCAGCATTCAGACAACAATAAAATTGTACTTCATCTGCTGCAGGAGAACTTCCTAAAGCTATATGCATGTTTATTATTAGAAACCCTTCTTCATTAAAGGGTAAATCCCTCTTTGCTTTGAAACGGGCTTTTAAGGAAGAAAATAGGATTGCTGTAATGGAGTAATCCAGGAGAAGGAAAATCGATCATTCTGCATTTTTCCAAGGATTACGTGCAGCAGCTCTCTTGGGGAGCTAAACCTTTTCCAAGAACGATGACTAAGCTGGTCCCTTAAGGAAACAGTGTTCTAATAACAGCGTAATTGGTATGAGATTCATAGGTGCATGTGCTGGTTTTCAGACAGCAAAAAGCAAAAGAGCTTGCTAGGGTTTGTTGTCCAGCTTTGACCAGTGCAGGACAAAGGATGAAAAATTCAGGTTAAATCCTCGCACACGGATCTGTCGGACACAATGTCAGAAAAATCGACATTGGAGAGCAGAGCAAGGCAGTGCAGTAGCCCTGAGAGATGACATAGTGGTAGGTCCTAGCATTTTCACCACAAGTGGAGATTTTTAGAAAGGTAAAATATCAGTAAATTTAAACACTAATCGGGTCAGAAAACAGCACAAATTACTGTCACTGTGTCTTAGAGGAATTCGACATGGTGCAGCCTGTTGGCCAACTTCAGAGGGAAGAAGGATCGGTTGTACAGTGGTGCAATTCTCGGTGTCTTGGAGGTAATAAGGAAAAAGGGTATATTTATAAGCCATTGCTTATTGGCATTTTATATCTTACTTCTTGATCAAGCTTCTCTCAGCTTCTTGCAAGTCTGCATCTCCCAAAACTTTAATAATGTAGCTCCTGGCATTCCACTCTGTTTTATGGGAAGTGGGTCTTGACCTCAAGGTGATTTTGATGTTGCTTAATGGTATGTCAGAGCTCCATGGCTGAAGACAGTAGTGTGGCTGTGTAACAGATAGGTTGCTCCAAGCTATTTGATTTAAATAAAATGATTCCTATCCGAGCTGAAACCAGGACAGTATCACACAGTGACTTTGCAGATGTTGCAGAGATTTGGAGACTGGTTAGAAATACAAGGCATTTGCTCTAAGAATATCCTGGATTCTGAGATAAGCTCTCTGCAGGCAGATAATGTATGATTTCATGTAGCCAGATCTTGAGCTAACTGCCTATGAGGAGCAAAGGCAAGCCATGCTTGAAGGAGGAGGGATTCAGCCCTGACAGTGACTGAGACAGATGTGGCAGGGAACTGTGGGATCTGTTATGCCTGAGTGTCAATGCAGCATCACAACCAAGAGGGCTAGTGTGATTCCTGAGCACAGAGGCTGGCAGGGTGTCACGGCAAGACACTGATCTTAAAGGTAAGACTGGAAGATGTGCAGCTGCTGAGGTCAGGGATAATGCCTGGAGACCAAGAAAGGTGGTGGAGCAGAACTGGAGAAGACTCAAGGAGGATGCTTGAAAAAAGTGAAAGGATCTGAAAACTTAGTATAATAGCAAATGTAGCCTGATTGATGGATGAAGCCTATTTCAGGAACAAGAAGCTGACAGTCAAGGGATTTCTTTGGTTTAGCAGAGAAAGATCACAACCAGCAGCCAGGCTGTGTATCAGTGGTAGTTGTTGATACGTATCACCCATTCTGCTGCTGGATTTGTCTGTTGAATTTCAGCCACTGTAGTGAGTTGACAGAATGGTCCCGTGCCTCTCTGGGGGCACTCCTTTCCCTAAGGAAGCATCTATCCTGGATTCCAAGTCACATATTCAAGACAGTCCTCCTAGAAAGCCTGAGAGGGAATGGGACTCCACTACTCATTCACTGCTCGTTTGCTGCAACACAAGCTTCAGCACTTCTGTAAAGACTCCGTAGCACAATATCTGTGAGATGTAAAAGAGGACGGAGAAATCGGCCGTTATGGAAGTTTTATGATTGCAAATTCCTCAATGGTAACATCTGTTGCTTTGCTTATTGTGGTGGGATTTTTAAATTTTAGTCTTTGATTTCTTTTATTTTCTTTTATATTTTAGAATAGTCCTTATCAGCAGCAGAAGATCCTTCTGTAGCATATTTTCAGTGCTGCCATATCGAGACTGTACCCAAGTCGGGTATGTATATTTATACGTGTACTGCATAGTCTTTCTGGGCCTGCATGTAGACCTGATGACAGACAACAGCATGATGGAGGCTAATGCTTTTACATGTCTGCTCTGAGAAGAGGTAAATGCTCTTAGGTGTATTTGCCTTGTGGACCATTAGCAGGTTAAAACTACAGCTCTCAGTCCTCACTTTATTTATATGTGTTGTGGTATCTTTGATTATTAAGTTGGAGAAAACTACCCCCATGAAATCAATGTTCTTGAAAAATGCGCTGGTTTTATTGTTTCTTCTGACTTTACTCACCTTTGACAAAACAAATACTCTAGACAGCACAACATTAGTTGTATGAACCATCTTAGCTTTCTCATTCTCCCAGGCAAACATGGTGCTACTGAGTCTAGATTTCTAGAACTATAAAGAAATATTTGGATTTAAACAGAATGCTTTTTTATTTAATACTTTTAGTCACTGGTCAGCTCATTCAGTCAGTGAAAACAGATTATTTTGGCCATAATATTATAGAGGTTCATAGCTGTCCATGCAACTGCCTTACATCCCCTGATGTGCTGAGATGCTGTAACTCTGATAGAAAATCAGAACTACTTTGGAATGAAGTAGTTCTCCAAAGACTGAGAAAACTTTTAGTTCTTCCACTGAAACCACAGAAGTGGAAGAAACTGGATTTGGCTGGAAGACGTGGCCTGGCAGGCTCTGATGGCCAGCTGGGTGCCTTTAGAGGTGCAGTGCAAGACTGGCACGGGCAGTGCTGGTGGGCAGCAGCTCTGCGACTCTGGGACGGGGAAAAGTGCGGCCACCATGCCCACTTGACAGAGACTGAGAAGTCCTTGTGGTTGACTCAGGGACTGCAGAGCACAAAATTCGTGGGAAATAGTCAGTTGATACACTGAGGTGGCTTTGAAAGATCCACAAATCATCTCGAGTCAACTCTATCCTCTGTATAAAAGATGAATTTGGCTCATACTTTTTAGCCGTCCCTTTAGTTCTGGAGAATGATTTGTTGCAATCTCCTTGTGCACCAGTAATTCAAAACAAAGGAAGATTATTTTTAATGCACAAAGGAAAGGAAGCACCTTTGTTGGAGGGTTGACTTGGTCTGCTCTCTTTTACAGTAAATTTTTTCCCTTAATTAAACTGTGATGACACATCAAGCAAATTCTTGACAGACTGGCAGATTTGTTCTTTGTTCTTGAATATACTGTCATTCTTTTATGGTCATCATCCTGTGGAAATTGCCTCTTTATTGAAAATTGAATATATTTTGAAATTCTAATGACTGGTTATACCTTCTAAATTACAGCAATAATGAGCCCAGCTGCAAAACTAAATATTATTTCAGCATGTCATGTCTTGTACTGTGCTTGCACAGCAAGAAGGGCATGGGATGAGAAGGTAGCAAGTGCCAGTACACAACAATCCAGCCCTGTTCCTTTGGCTAAAAAGCCAAGATTTAAAAAAATGCCCTCTATCTTTCTTCCAGAGCATCAGAGGAAGAGAGGAACAATTCAGTGGCACCTCCTTCCAGGAACAGCTGGTGCAAAGAACAGATGAGGCAGTATAACATAAACTGTAGCCACTCTGTTCAGGCTGCATACAGTGCTTGCTTACTTGCACACTTCGGATGTGAAGTAGGAGGGGGGAGAGACTCTGGATACTCTCATGAAGTACTGTAGTGACAGCATCCTTTAGCTTTGCTTTCTCTGAATCCCTGGATTGCTGATGTCTGTCCCCAGGCAAGATGTCCCAGCTGGTTTGTGTTCTGCAAACATTACTGAATAGTTAATGAAAAGAAGCAGGTCATTGCAGGGAACCATGGGCACATCTGAAATTTGACTGGAGAAGGTCCTGGCAGGAGTGGGAGAGTAGGATGGATGAGCAGGCAGGAGGAACTGTACCATGTGAGAGGAGCACATAGTGGAGCTGCTGCTGCTTCTCCACCTCTGCTCCAACTCACAGGCACTGTGGCCAGTGAGGAAATCTCCAGGCACGGCTGTCTCGTGGAGGCTGCCAGCCCATGTTGTACTGCAGGCAGTGCAGAAGAGCTGTACTCTATCAGTGCTGGTAGATGCCGTCTGCAGGAGCAGATCCTTTATAGAAACATGCTGAAGTCACAACTCTATGTACCTGTCCTGTGTGGATGGGGCAGCATCACCCCTCACCAGTGAGGTGCGAGCCGTGTACTCCAGACTGTGGCCCTCGCTTGCCTGCCCTCTATGCAGAGGTCAAACTACAACAGCAAGAACTCTCCCCAGAAACCTCCAAACTGCGTTTTTGAGTGGTTGTACCAATACAAATGGAGGTCTGGGGAGGGAGCCGTAGAAGTACATGAGGGGATGAAGTTTAAGGTGCCCCTGGAATAAGTTTCCTAAATGCTTGCTTTTCTTCCTCTGTCTAGACCAGCAGAGCAAGTGTGAGAGCAGGCATAGCCAGGTGAGAACAATGTAAGGGAAGATACATTGCAAGTCAGGAGCTGAAGGAGGTGCTGAGCGTCTTGCCTGCTGGCATTCCTTGGCCCACAGTATCTCTGGATGTTACAGCCCAAAGGCAGGGTTTAGTGGTAGTAAGGGGAGGGATGAAGTGATGCAGGTTGTCTTGCACCTGTGAAAACACTTGTTAACAGTGTTATTGCCTCTGTTCTTAATTTAACAGACACAGAGAAAGATTATCTGAATGTTTGGCTTTGATGATGTCTTTGTGACATGCAAAGTCATTGTGTGATGCACAGGTTAGAGGCAAGTGCTAGTACTGCAGGTTTGGTTTGTGCAGTTGCCTCTCTTTTTTCAATGTATTGGAAACCTTAATGGATAAAGGGTTCCTCTTTCTTCTTTAAATACAATATTCCAAAAGCTGTAAGATCTACTTTATGACCAGTGTTGAAACTGCCTCAGTATCCACTTCATATCTTCCGTGCCACAGATAAGCATTAATACCCATCTAGTTCCGTAGATGGCCAGAAAATTGGAGGTGTTGACCTCCCATTTTTATCAGAGGTGCACGTTGTGCATCCCCTGAGCTGCTGTGGCACACACCCCCTCTGTCAGAGGTTGGTTGTCTCTGTGGAAGCTCACAGCAAACAGAGTTGAGCCTTGATACTGTTCCACTCCCGGACAGGGGAAGATGCCTCAGCTCAACAGCAGGTAGCTGTCCTACCACACACACCCTCAGCACAGGCAGGTGCACCCACGTGCTGCAGAGGGGATTTGTGTCATGGCAGACCAAAGAATGAAGCCATTCACACGTGGATTAAATAAGCCTTGAAGGAATTATTCATTTGGAGATGAGCTCCAGATGGTTTGAGGTGAATTGGATTTCAACCTTTGGAGACAGGAGACAGGGATCAGACACAGCAGATATTATCCTTTTAGCCATTAGGCAGGTCATGCTCTGGACACACGAGTCCCCAAAGAGGAACCGTTACAGCCAGACTCCCCAGGAGCATTCCTGCAGGTTTCTGGCCACCCCACTCCCCAGCATGGTGGGTGCAAGGGCACTCTGTGGACCCACCATGTGGCCCCAGCCAAGATGGAGAAGAACCAGGTTCAACTCTGCCTACCCTGGAAAAAGCAGATATCCTGGGCAGGGGAGAAGGGAACTTCTTCTCCATTGCTTGCCTCCTCTTGAAGCTTCTCTAGGCACCACTTCTCCATCAGCTTCCAAGGAGATGGTACAACTTTGGCAGTGCTCACAGATGTTGTCCAAGTTGTTCCATGTGGCCAGCAGGATGTGGTGGCCTGCAGAAATGCTCTGCATATGCTTGCAGCCAAGTGAGAACAGCTCAGTCCTCATTAGTATAGCCTAAGCAATTCCAAAAAAGGACAATGGCAATGTATGTCTGTCACTGTTTTAGGTGTTACAAAGGAAGAAGAATGTACCATGTTGTTTTTCCCCCCCAAAAGCAAAAGGTATTGCAGTTAGTCGGGTTTACAGTTCTGTTGTGTGGTTTATTTTTTATCTTTGGCACACACCATTATGCTTCATAATTTAAAAACATGTTTTGGAAAAGGGTCTTTTTAGGCATTCACAGATTGAAATCGTACCTATTCTGATATTTTTTGTGATGTTGTAAGAACTCTTTTAAGAGCTTCCAAGTTCCTGTGAAGTCCTGTCCAGAAGATGAATATGGAGGACCTGGGGGAGGAGGAGAGCTGGCGGTATGACAAATGCAGCACTGCGGCCTGATTAGTCTTACGTGGAGCGCTCAGACCTGGGCTCACAGTGACTGACTGACAGCAGGGCTGGAGGTGATGAGCTACAGGACAGAAAACTCAAGAGCATCAGATAGTGCACATCCTTATAAAAACAGCCAATTCACCTCATCTTATATTCTTCGTGGCATTGAATTCATTAAGTGGTTAGAAAGTTACCTGCAGCAGGCATAGCTGCTGAATATTGCTGTCTTGACAAAAATACAGGTATTCATCTGACAAAACTTGCCTCTAGCTAAAGGAAATAGTGCAGTATGAGTAATCAAATGGATAGAAGCCCAGGAAACAGACCATTCTTCTGAAGTAAAGCAGCAAGTCATTAGATAAAAAGAAATTTTGTACTTCTCAGAAATGCTACTAAACAGCTTTATCTAGTTTCTAAAGATAAGTCACTGCTGAATTTAACTTCAAATTTAACTAAATGCTGGCCAGAACAATAATCTGTTCAATGATGCCAGGAGCATGAGATTTTCAATACCATCACCCCAAATAATACCTAACCAAAATAATCAATTAGTCCACAGACCTGGCATTCCCAACAGCCTTCTTTACCTAAACTCTGCAATATTTATTCATATTTAGTGTTTAAACTGGGTAAGAAAGTCATATGCAAAATGAGGCAAAAAGAAGGACGTGTGTGAGGTTGTCTTGCTGCCATCAGTTATTTGGCAGGTTAGTGAGTGTGGAAAACAGGGCAACATTTACAGGAGAAATGAAAGCATCTAAATTGCCATATGGATAGTAGCAATAAGCAGACAGCAAAGCGGGATACTCGGTTACATCCTTCAGATTTGTTACCAAGTTCCTTGCTGTTCTTCCCCAACAGATTTTGTATGCGAGGCAGTTTTGATTAAGTCATCAATCTTGAGTGCTTTTCTTGAGTATTTATCATTCTGTAGTCCTGGGGAAGAAAAACTATCTGTTTTTAGCCCATGACAGGGAAACTGAAATATCCCTGCTTTTCTTTAGCATCACCCATTTTCTCTGCTTCTCACAAATTGAACAAAAAATGAAACCAAGTGCATATTAGCTGTACAGAAAGACACATAAATCTGAGGCTTTTTTTCTCACAACGGGACATTTCAAAACTAATCATCTCATGTATGAATTTGATAGAGCCACCGTTGCTCATTCTTGTGAGTTGTCCTGTTCCCTTAGATTGAAATTAACCAATGAATCTCCAAAAGCTAGTAAGTTTAAATTTTAAACTTTTACTCTGTGTTGGGCAAAACATCAGGAAAAGAGCTGGCATGCTGACAGCTAAACATCTTTGGAGAGAGAAAAAGGAGGCTGGCCCATTAGAGCCATCTTTTCAGGAGATTTTTTGCTCCTTCTCCCTGTAAATTGCAGCTGGAGTTGTTCTGGCAACACTAATGGCATTAGGATCTGAAAGCTCTTGATCAATTATAGCAGGCAGTCTCAGGCAGCGGGAGATCTGCTGCTAGTCTGACTGGCAGCGCATCTTTTCCAGAGCTGTCATTGTCCTTATCTCTATAAACAGAGATGATAAGTAGAAATTATTTACACTGACGGATGAGAACAGCATCTTTTCTTGACGTCTCATGAACCTCTTTTGGTTTTAGAATAAATCTTAGCAGTCAGGAATAGCTAAGCATAAAATATAGGCACAGAAGGCTGACATCCCTAAACAACAATTATCAGATTCCTTTTTGCAATAAGCAGAAGGCTTTTTCATGTATCTAGAAGTCTGTTTAATATTTCATAGACTCCTAAATTATTCACAGGTTAGAGTGCTCAACTGTTACTGTCATTTAAAGAGCAAGTGCCCAGCAGGAGTGTTGCATGGGACTTTGTAGATCACGTCAAAGCATAACATTTGGTTCATTAAAGAAGTGTTATACTTCCGGAGGTAAAAGCATCCAGTTTATACTCTGTTAATCCTGGCCTGGTTAATAAAAGACATGATGAGATTGCTTGTTTTGATCCTTATCTGTCTGCTCAGTAAAACTTTTCACCATCTGACAACAAATCTGGGATCCTGTGTCACCTGGTATGGTTCCAACAAAATCTGTGAACTCTGTTAGATGGAAAAACGTTCATTTTTTTCTTGCTAAGGAAGCTACCCAGTCTGACTACTCAAGAGACTGCTGGTCGCACTCCAGTGCCAGAGACTTTCACTGCTAGGACCGAAGCCACTTCCCGGTGAGTGGCTCCAGTGACCCGATGGGTCCCCACTTGACTCCCCACACACGCCATTCAGACCAGGTTTCCTCACCAGTGTGACCCCAGGTTTCCAATGGCAAAGTCTCATAAGGCCATTTATTCACGGTGCAGTAACACAGAAACAGCTCAAGCTGGTACCTCTGAGGAACATCCCCAACCAAGGAACCCCATGGCTTTTATACCCTCACAGTCTCCCAGAAGTCTCCTCTTCCTCCTGAGTCTTTGGCTCTTGCCTGCCTCTGTATGTCCATCCACCTTGCTGGCTCACTGGTTTTCATCTCCCTTTTTATCCAAAAGGCTGACTCTGTTTCCCAGTGTCCCTTCACCTGGCTGGCGTCACCCACCATCATGCCCTCTGTTATCCCGAGGGCTGGCAGTTCTTGGCCTCTCTTCTCAGACTCCTACCCAGAGCTCAGTCTACATTTCAATCTGCATCTCGGTCTGCAGCTGGTGAGCCCAGCCACCTGGACCAGATGCATGCCTCAACATTCTGCAGTCATGGATAACTAAGACAATATGTTCAGTTTTGAGGGTAGTTTGTAACGCTGCTCAGCCTTCTGGAAATGGTGTCCATGAATAGACTATCTAGAGCTTGACATTGGTGTAAATCAGGGTAACTCCCCAAACTTTGTCAGAAACTAGGATCTAGGTTTTTGCCTCCTAAGGAAATGTTATCCCTGATCTCATTTTCTCAAGTTTTCCCTGCTCAAATAAAGTGAAGGTAGTAAAATTAAGTTCCCATGGTTTATTTTTGGTTTTGAGTGTCTGCTTGAATTCCTTGAAGTTTCTTAAAAAGCACTTTTGGAAATAAAGCAGGAAAATCAAAACTGAGGAAGAGGAGGAAGGAAGTTTTCTTTACTTAAATGCCTCTTTGGCAAGGGCCGTCTTTCCTACTCTGCATTTTCTAAGCACCGTTTACTACTGCATAGTGGTTTGTGCAGTTCCTCAGTCCCATTGGTAATTTAAATAGCTTAAACACAGTGAAAGCTTGATTTGTTTTTTCTATGAAGTGCCTGTCCTCCATATGCTCCTGCTTTGTGGGACCCGTTGACTCTGGTGCCATGTAAGGACGTGTGTCCTGAAGAACCTGGTGGCAGTGGATAGGCACACTGGTGCAGTGGCTGTACCCAGACAACCGTCCTGACCCTTCCCCAGGCACTACTCACCCACTGGGAGCAGGCTGAGGGGAAGCATCCCCCAGATCTTTCCTAGTTTTTCTTAGGATGTTGGGGCTGTGGGGAGGAAGCAGCTGTGCTGGGTGGGGCTCCCCCCAGCAGCAAGCTGGCAGCCTTTGGGCTTGCTCCCCAGCAAGAACTTTGCCGAGGCCTTCTTGAACTCTTTGCTTTTAATAGGACTGAGGGAAAAAATAAAGGCTTGCCATGCAAAAATTTTATTGGCTTGCTGTTGATCATACTGATAGGAAACTAAAATAGGATACAATAAAGTTGCTTAGGAATTCCTTATGAGGTGTTAACCAAGATCTTTTACAAGAGAGAGGAGGATGTGTATAAGCCAGGATGAGCCTTTCCATTTATATGCTCATAAGAAACTGCACATTGTTTAGTGCTGATTTTCCTCAAGAGAGGGAGTTTAATTTCTGTTTTATGGAGAGATTTTTCTCCAAACAGTAATATTTTATTACTCCATTTTACAACACAAGCAGTCATATACTTTCTAGAAGCATAGAGCATATTTGGAGAAGGGGAACACCCCAAGTAGCCTTTGCAAAACAGGGAGAATTACTGCAGTGTTGTTCACAGGGTCCTGAAAGGAGAATCCTCTTTAGATACATCAGAAAGATGGGGAAATGGAGGCATTAGTGTCCATCGATCTTCAGCTAATGTCCAGGAATCATTCCTGTGCATGCTCGCACTTGCCAGCTGATCCTGCTCCCTGCTTCAAAAGCACTGATTTCTTTCCAGTCCCCAGAGCTGCTCTTTATTTTTTAAAGCTGCTGTGCTGACTCTTCAAAGGGTGATGGATTTCCATTTGATGAATGGCAGAGTTATCTATCCGTGTCTGTTAATTACATGGAAAAATTTCTCCATGATGTGTTTTCAGAGTTGTAACAGCGTTATTTCTTGCTCTGTGTCTGTAAGGTCTTGAGTGGAAGGAAACTACACTGTTCTGATCTCAGGTGGTTCAGATACTTGTTTTTGTTTTGGGGCTCAGGGGCTTCCTCAGGTTGTGTGTTTGTTTCATAGATAAGACCTGCTTAAATAGTTACAATTTGGCATTTATCTCTGTGAAAAGTAGTTCCCTTAAGCACTTTCTGCACAGAAGCAGAGAGGCTAACACCACGCTTCTGACAGAGGGTTATTTTTGCATAACTATTTGTCCAGCCCCTCAGTAACATGATAGCAGGAAACAAGAATGATAATATGACACTGTGCTAAGTGAACGCCAATCAAGAAACTAAGAGGACTTTGTTGGGATTAGAAACATGATACAGTCTTTTCCTTTGTCACTTAAATATGTTTTCCAGCGGATAGACATGTTGGGTTTTTCCAGCAGTGAGGTACATGACTTACTTGGGACTCAGGATAACCGTATTTCAGAGAAATAAAATGTGTGGTAGGTTGGAGAGGAAAGACAAGGAAAGAGAGTGCATTGTATGTCACAGCAGGAGATAGCCCAGCCCTGCGACTGGCTGAAGAGCCTGCAGGGATTCTCCTGGCCTCCATGTCAGCATCTCTCCCACACAGTTTCGAGCGCACACTTGGACCTCAGGAGCAATCAGCCAGGAAAATAGTGCAAGATAAATATTAGGGAGTTTTATACAGCTGTCATTTGTGAAGCACAGGTTTGCTCCTAGTCTTTTTTACCTCTGCTCACATTTTGATCATGAGGCTAAAGCATGAGATACAGCCTGCTTGTCTCAGGCATCTCATTTATCTCCAAATGGAAGATGCCAGGTGGGTCAGTCCTTCTAAAGCAGATCCCCAAGTTTCCATGCCAGGGTCATGGAAAACTGGCTTTCTCCCATTAGCCTCCAGCAGACGGGTCACTGGGCTTTGGCCACTCTCCTTTGTTCTCGGAGGAGCAGGAATCCTTCCTGGAATCTTCCAAGGGAAATTAGTGCTGTTTCACATAGGGGAACGTGGGTATAGGAACATCTGCGTGCAGGATAAGTGACAGTCAAGTGTTCAGGCTGGATTGTTGTATCTCACCTGAAGTGTGTATGACTTCCAGTTCCTTCCCCGTGCTAGGTTCTGTCAGAGGTACCCAATAATAGGAAACCTTGCTCTGCACAACAGCTTGGGGTATGAGCTGCAACCATGAACAAAGTGGGGGTTCTCTCTAAAATGTTTTAGACAACACAAGTGCTTCCCACAGGAAAAGTAGTCTGGTCTGTGCTTTGCATTGGCATGTCTGGATTAATGCTGCACCTTATTTCAGCGTTTGGTGGTGGAAGGTGAACAAGGCGCATGTATTAAGAGCTGTTTCTGCTCTTCTTTCTGCTTCCCAGGGATATGAAGCTGGATGGTGGACGCCAGTGCCATTCTACTGGAGTATGTCTGAAAGAGATAATTGGTCTTGAAGGTGTGGAGCTCGGAGCAGATGGGAAGGTGGGGATGCTTCAGTTCCTACTCCCTTAGATTTTATGTAATAAAGGGAAGGAATGGCTGAACTAATAACAAGCGCAAATATAACGTGCAGTGGAACACAGTAGTTAAAGCACAGTATGTGCAACTGTAAATAAGCTTAGCAGAAATTCATGAGGACTGCCCAAGCTGTCAATGCAGACAACTCTGTATTCTTGAAGAAATTTGCCTCTGGCAATGTCTAAGTGTGTAAAGCATTACCGAATTACACAGCCTTCCCCTGGCTCTAGCAGGAGGTATCACTGCAGGGTACATTGTCAGAAGCTTGAGAATAATTTCTGGTGAGAGTTGTAGCTGTAATTCTGCTTGCTTCCGATTGTATTTAATAACATTTTACTTAATAATATATTTTTCCAAAAAGCAGGAAGACAATGGCACAAGTCTGATGAGTATTTCAAAATCCAGGAGCTCATTCACTTGAATAGAATAAGCAAATATGAATCTTTAAGGAAGTGATCATTTTAAAGAAATATGTAGAGGAGAGACAGTTTTAATCGTGGAATAAAACATTTCTTCCTGAAAGCCTGATTTATGTTCTGCAGTTCAGTTTACTCAGTCTGCTGTCATATATGGATTTAAAGGCCCAGGGTCAATGCTGCTACACATGTTGTGCTCACCTAACCAGGTGTCAGGCCAGACCACAGGCTGTAAATTCCTGAGGACAATCTGTCTGCTTATAAATAATGAAAGCTCACATGTTTTATTTGATACCTGTTCTGACCTCCTCATAAACCAGTCTAGAGTCTCAAGCTCATTTTTTTTCTTCAATGCAATGTTATTTTTGGAATATAAGCCAACAAGAAGTAAGGCATAGCTTTTCCTTGGCCAGGGGTACAAGGAGAGAATCAGTGCACTCTAAAAATAATTTTGTCACAAGTTACTCATTCACACTTAGTCCATGTTGGGGAGTAGTAAATGATCTCCCACAACTGTTGCTGTGAACTGGAGCTCACTTATTACATCAGTAAGACTCTGCCAGACAAAGTCTTAAGGAAGAAAAATAGCGGAGAAAATGCTTCATTTTAGCAATGTTTAAGTGATTTGCCTCTGGCAGCTGTGTGCTGAAGGACTCATATAGATGATCCTAGTTCAGTAAAGAAGCTGTTGAAATGTGCTACAGAGAAGGCTCACTGGAAAAAACCTGACCACGCTGATACATTTTTAAATCTGACACTTGAGCAGGATTTTGTAAATCCAATGTATTAGAGCTCGTGTGTGTGTGTGTGTGTACATGTGTGTGTGTTTGTGTGTGTTTTGCTGAAGAATTAATGCCTTTGCAAAAGCGTTTTTTGCATGGTTAGAATGACTGCACTGAAGCAAATGTAGGTGACTGGTTTTTATTCATCTGTACCTAACTACTAGATCTAGAAAATTCTCCATTAATTTGGCTTCTCTTGCTGCCAGTTGGAGTGCACCAAAGGCATCCTACTGCATCCAAGCTGGGCTGAAAGTAACTGTTTGTCCATTCTGACTTTTTTTTTTTAGACGGTTTCTTATACACAGTTCCTATTTCCCACCAATGCTCTGGGAACTCGGAGGAACACGATAGATTCCACCTCATCTTTCTCCCAATTTCGCAATGCAAGCCATCGTAGCCTTTCTTTGGGAAGAGCTAACAGCACCCAGGGGAGCATTGATGCAGGTAACTTCTCAAGTAGCTTGTTTTAATATCCGTGGGTACCCTGATGGTAGGCGGTTATTGCAAAGGACTGACGTGTTTGAGTCCCCACATTAGCTTAAATTAATTAAGACATAGTCTTGTGGGTGAAACACAGCTTATTCCATGTTTGCTTAGAAAGCTTGCTTGTGGAGGATGGAAAGTTAAATAAACAAGCACGCCGGTCGTATTGACAGCCCCGATGGCACCCGGCGTGCCTCCTCCTGTCATCGACATTGTTTGTTCCTCCTGCATCAGCCTTGTCCTTACCTTCCTTTGCTATGGAAAGTTTACAGTGGCAACACAGTAGTCATAAACTGAAGGTGTAAATTCCACTTGTGACCTTTGTTAGGCTGGAAAGGGCTGTGTTTACAAAACCGGACACAAAACATAAGCCAAAGCACTATATGCTTAAGATATTTTGGCATGATAAATGAAACAAATCAAAACATCTGCTAGAACAGATGAAAACTTGTTGCCGGGAATAAAAGTCATTGTGGAGCTTTATATAATTCTGCAGTTCTCTAAGCTCTAAATTCACGTTTACCAGGTAATTCATAAGCTCTAGGTCCTCTCTGTCTTGGCAAACCCCATTAGTACAGAAATACTTAGAGTTGTCAAGACTTAGAGTAATTTTTCATCTCTTTAAAAAATCTTGAATGGAGATGATATTGTGCATTATCTGTGAACTCGTTTCCCGCTTCTGTTAAGTCCAGAGATTTCTCGATGTAATGAATTCCTTCCAGAATTCTATATCTAAACTGTTGTTTTATAGGTAGCGACCTGGGAGACTTTGTTGAATACGACCCAAATCTTTTAGATGATCCCCAGTGGCCATGTGGCAAACATAAGCGGGTTTTAATATTTCCTTCATATATGGTAAGTGATTCTGTGTAGGACAGAGAAATTCTGGTAACAAAATTCTGAAGGTTAAGGTTTCGTTTGGCAGTATTTTAAGACTATTATTATTTTTAATCTACTAGTAAGAGCTGTTCGAAATGCTTTGTTCTAAATGAGTTACTTCTCAAGACATGTTAAAACAAACTCGTGGAGGTATTACAAAAGCAAACACTTTTATTACCACTGTATTTCATAAATGCTTTAGATGAAAGGCTTGTTCAAACAATGCACTCATTCTCTGGCATTCAGAGGAAAATTAATACTTCCTCAAACTGGCATCTATTACAAAATAGGAGGATGCCCATTGGGGTTTTTCTGAAGTCATGAAGCTACGTTGTGTTTTGATGCTAATCATTCACTCCTCTGAACAGCTTTGTTTCCCAGGTATTTATTTCACCATGGGATAGTCCTTTAATTGCAGCAGGTTGCGAGCAGGGTCTGTATATTTCTCACTATATCCAGATCTTTAACGATATAGATACATAACTGTTCCATGGTTTGTGCTCTGACTAAATGTTTTCTGTGGTGAGAGACTTCTGTAGCCTTTTCTTTTGGTTGCTCCAAGTCTGTAGACTATTTTGGCAGGACTGTTGCAAAATGCAGTGCAGTCACCCACGTGTAAGCATGTATTTGTCTGGATTATACATCCAGAGTAATAGCAGGGAGTAGGGAAAAGATTTTTTTTTCCCCCCAAAGTGGTGACCTACTATTCTTATCTACATACAGATAGGATAGGATTTGAAACACTGAGGTCTAAAGTGTTGTCCATGTTCTTGTTTAATCTGGAATAGAAGATATTATTTAAGAAATTGCTAATGTATGTAAAGATACAGCCTTTGTATGTTCTCATCTACCCCCCACCCCAGTGCTAGTTTGGCTCTTGGGTGCTCCTTCTTCAAAATAAACTTATGTGTTTCATGTAGATTGAAGATTATCTTCTTGCTATCAAGAATGTTCTGTCTGTTGCACACAGAGGCTTAACTGAGTGCTAAGGCTGTGTTTATGCTAGATTTTCAAATGGGAAGTCCAGAGTGTCCTCTGCTTACTTGCTGCCAGTTTTCCTTTAAAGGTTGGCAAGTTATTTTTTGGCTGCCAACCCACAAAGTGACAACCTTTTATAGCAGCTACATCTGTGTGGGAAAATATTTGTTGGGTTTTGATATGGTTACTGTCATGGACGGGGAACTGTCTTCCCTCAAGGAGAAGGACATTGTTAGCCAACATCCAAAGGGAACATAGCTCTAGCAGTCATGGCTGTGTTTCTGACCTTCCTCAGGCTGTGAGTGTCTGCCAGAAAATACAAGTTCCCTAGGATCACCTGAGGTCTTTGATCCCTTTTAGCTTGATGTTGTCATAGACATGGTTAAATGAATCAAAATGGGGCAGCCAGGATGGCATCCTGCAAGGGAGTTCTCCATCCAGGAGTGGATGTTCAATGCTATTCTTCTCCATATGCTGGTTGACCACAGCATTTCAAAGTCTTCTATTTGTGCTTTTGTTGTAAAAAGCAGCTGCCTGGGGATTTGACAAGGGGTATGACTAGATGCCCTAGAGGTGAAAAATGGACTTCAAGGATAGTTGTTAAAATCAATGTTATTGTTTATCTAGAATATATTGGCATTGACAGGGATCTCCCTGCTTTTTAATTTTATCTAGGGGTTAATTACTGCTGTGTCTGGAATAATGTCTTATTTGACAGTTGAGGGTTTTTTCCCTGAATTTACTTTCCAGACATCACTTCTTCAGCACTGCTTGAGGGTCTGAGGGATTCCCATCTCCCTTTCTGAAGGCAGCTACTAATCTAAGGAAGAGTTGAAGGACATTAAGTGCTCTGTTTGTTTTGTTGAGGGGAATCACGGGCAGGTGCCAGGGGCTCTCTCGGCTGGGGTTTTGCCTGCCTGCAGCCAAAGCAGCATAGCTGTGATGCTGTACAGCTTTGCAAGAAACAAAGGGGTGGGTGGTCTTTCTTCAGTGCTCAGCTGAAAGATTTCACAAGGTTTTGGTGCTTCCTCCAGCTAAGAGGAGGGGAAAAAGGTAGTGCTGGAGTGTCCTGAGAGCTTGCAGGTTAAGTAGGATTTTGCAGTTTGGGCGAGGACTTGTGCATAGAGCTAGTGAATAAAAGGTCATATTGGCTGTGTAGGAGACTTTACTCATATCTGTTTTAGACTTTCCTGACTTTACCGGCATTCCCTTTCCCTTCAGTTCACATCAGTGTGTGCAGGAGCATAATAGGCTTATAATTTCAAGTCATTTTCTTCCCCCCCTGCCCCCCTCAAATATAAAAATCAGCACACACTGCAATTAAAGTCAATTGCAGTCTGGGGCCAGCGAGAGACCTGTGGTCTTTCCCTGACCGTGCACAGGCACTGCGGCAGTGCCAGACCTCTGCCAAGTGACCGCAGAGGCTGGGAGCAGCCGCTGCTCCCGGGTGGTATGCGGCTGTAATTGCTGCCTCCCGCAAGTGCCGGAGCAGCTGAGAAGTGGCTCTGATGTCAGCACCCAGCATTTGTTGTGCGTGGAGAGCTGCAGCTTGTAATTAAAGTTTCGTTACTTGGCCAGGATTTAGCATTAATGCTTGACAGCTGCAAGCTTGTAGATATTCCCCTCACCCCTCCTTATGGATGTCAGAGCAATTAATGGGGGGAAGGTGTGGAAGAGGAGTGGATGCTGGGCTGCAGCACTGCCTGCGGGATAGAGCTGCATGCACTGATATTACTGCCATGACCCTGGCTTGTGCTTTGCAGGCCTGGATTTCTCCACTGGGAAAGCTCTGTTGAGGTCTGTGTGAGTGCTGCATCAGTAAACACTGCAGGCTTTATCCCAAGGCATAAGAAAGACAAAATGTGTGGTCTGGCTTGGAGTTTATTCAGAAATACGTGCAACTAGCACTCTACGTGCTCAATTTTTGTGGAGCCCGAGTTTATCATCACTGACATTGACTTTATAGTCTTTTAATTTTACTGAGCTGAATTAGCCCTGACTCTTGCAGAGAAGTGTTAGCTACAAGTCCTCAGCTGTTTTCAAGGAGGAGCTGAGCTTCCTCCTTGAAAATAGTTCTGGGGAAGGAGAACTGCTTTTGGTTTGGTCTTTTTTTTTTTTTTTTAAGTGAAGTCCCAGGCTTAACAGAGCATACACTTCCCTGTTGCATTTCTAAAAGTAATACCCGCAAATTGCCTGTCAGGGGACAGTTCTGAAAGTATTCTTCAATACGTTCCTAATACAAACTCTATGGCTTCTATTAGTCGTATTAGTTGTATTTAAACTCTGGTCTGATCTGGAGAAATTATTTCATTTTGTGTTGTCTTTGTAGGAGAGTCTGCAGTCTCTGCCGCAGTATAAACAGTCAGAGGTAGAAAAAATTCATGCTGGGGGGTGGGGGGAAAGGGAAACATCATGTCATGGTTAACAGATGTCTTCCTGGCTGATACTGCTAAAACAGGAATTCGTGCGGATTCTTAAATCTCTCTAGAACAGGAGCTTTATCTACCAGACTGAGCATTAATTTTTTTCCTCGAATCTCATGTTGACTAGCATACATACAGACTCATCAATGCCCCCTGGTCTCTCTGCATTCTTTCCAGCAGAAACTCCTTCTGTGCTGAACTAGAAAACTCGTTCTCAACAGGCTTGAGGCTGATCATGCAGTCCTGCTTTTGTTGGTAACACAGAAACACAGGAGCATGTTAGCTGGTAATTGTGTGCTGCCAAAACTTGCAGCAAAATAAGAAAAGCCCAGATCAGCAGCACGTTGACTTTGAGTGACCCTTCTGTAGTCTCATCCCTGAAATACCCATCTATCTGTGCTCAGGAGATACACAATTATTAGTGGAATTAGGTTTGGGTACTGAACTACAATGTCAGTGTGTTGGTTTAATTACAGAAAAGTAAACTGACATCTCCACACCACTAATGAAAGAAGCATGTCACAAAGGTCTGCAGAGGTGTTCCAGTGCCTGTCTGCCAGCCTGCACTTGGCCAGGTACCGCGTTAGCGGCGAGCACAGCCGAACTGCGTTATTTAATATTAGCCCTCCAGTGTGATTTTAAAATTAGAACTGCTTGCTGCCCTGACCCTTTGGTCTAACAAAAGCCCTGCATGATGATATAATGCACTTGGTCTCTCGTTACCCCGTTCTGTCTTTCACCAGGAGCACCAAGGTCAGGAAGACTCCACTAGAGCCAGCGTCCTTCAGTGCTGTCACCCTATTCTTCGAGCCACTTCCGTAGTTGTATATTAAGTATCTCCAGACTGCTTTTTTATCAGCTGCTGACCTTGTACCCAAAAGTCTCAGGGAGCAGAGGATAGCAGTGGTAGATAATCATATATAAATCCTGTGCTCTATGCATTTGATGCTATATTTGGCTGAGATTCCAATAAACAACTATTTTGAGAATAATTCCAGAGCGTTAACGATATAAAATAAACCGGCGTCCTTCCATGTGCTTAATTTCAAAGAGGCAGTTCTGAGACTATTTGCCTTGCAAAATTCAAAATCTTTCAGTTTAAGGTCCTTGAATGTTAATAACTTTGTAACAACAGAAACATCTTACTTTAGTCTATCTTTTCCTTTTTTAGAATTTTAATTATAATTCAGAATCACTCGCATTTCCCATCACAATTTAAAGTCCCTTCTCTATCAGGATTTCCCGTATATATGCATCATAAGCCATCAGTATATGAATTAGGTTACTGGCAGTTGATAGGTACATGGCTGGTCACCTATGGGATGCATTAAAGTAGTCAGAGAGTGTAGTGTCATTGACTTCTTTTCACTTCTTGTGTGGCTGAGAACTTATCAGTGACCTACCAAAAGTCTATTTCAGGTATCAGTCTTCCATCTGCTCTCTGTGAAGTAGATTTATCAGGGGTACAGTAACAACAGCTGAAGAGAGCCTATCACACATCTTTCATTTTATTCACCTATTTTATTCTGATTTTATCCTTCTTAAGCTAAGAGATAGAGGCATCCAAGGCTAGATCATCTTTTACTGGTTGCATGCCAAAGTGGGATTTATTTTCAACAATATTTCATCCTACCAGTCTTTCCAACCATTTCAAGCATCCTCTCTCCTCCCATATTTATGAAACTATATATACAGCTTTCCTATGAGAAAGCAGCTGCTTGAAAATGCTTGTGAATAACACACAAGCTGAGCTCCAAGTTCAAAACTGCCAGCCATGCAAAAAGCGTGCAGAGTAGAGACTTGGGCTGAAGCATTTATCACGCTGTCCAGGCATCTGTCAGCTACCATATATCAAGGCTTTCATTTGTCTTGTGCAGCTTCCATCACCAAACTAAAATATACATACGCGGATTTGTATACAGAGAACGTAACAGAGCCCACAGAGGAGTATTGCTGAATGCCGAACTGAAACGTGTTCCGTGCAAATAAGCTGTGAGAAACAAGACAGACGGTTCTGGATGGCAGAAGTTAAAAACATTGGAGATTAGAGTATGAGAGAGAGTTTAGTAGTTCCCAGTGCCTTGTTCATGTGTCTAACAGCTCTGGGAGTACAGGGTGCCTGCCTAGTAGGGATTAATAGTATGTAAAAGAGAGCATGTTCGGATAGAGGAAAGCTGTGTTCCTTTTAGGGAGATATTTGCAAACCCTTCATAAAATTTGGAGCATCAGTATTGATCAGAGCCCTGACACAGGTAATACCAGAACTGTCCTGCACAGACAGTTATGTATTTTTCTTCACATGGCAGCTTCATTTGGGACCCATAGGCAACTCAAGTGCAATGACGTGGCCTAAAACAGAACAGAAGCATAAATGTTGGGTCGCTGGACCACCTCAGAGCTTTCCTCTACTCCCTTACCCGTGGACAGGGACAGCAGTAGAGGTTGCTGCTCAGTGCCAAGCTGTTTGCAGGGTGCATGGGGTGCCCTGGGCAGGATCAGGATTGGGGACCAAGATTTCTGTGTAGCCTTGTGAGTGCTGTGCCCCAGCAACAGGGGTACTCAGGTGCCTGGTCAGAAACCATTTGAAAGGGTAACTGATTCAGTCACTCAACAGATGCTAATTCAGCATTGATTTTAAATTACCTCTCAACAGATATTCTTTAGGGTTTATTTTCTGCCTGCCTGTCTGGTGGGCAGGGTCCTGCATGCACAGGATGCATTTCTGTAGGTATCAAGCAGTATCCCATTGCTCAAAGTCCAGCTTCTGCAGCAGCTACAAAGGAAAAGAAAATCAAGGAGCAAAAAAGAACTTGCACAAATCCTTTTCTTGAGAATAAGGGCAGTTAGCTGAGCTCTCCAGCATGGCACTGACAAGATGAGACAGCTGCCTAAGAACCAGTGTGTTCAAACATGCTGCAGTTATCCTGTTACATGAATCAAAACCAGCACACACCAGCTTTCATCTGGATTTCATTATTGTGATTTATATCGTAGAGACTGTTGTCTCGCAGGAAGCGGCAGTATTCAGAGTTGGAGAGGGAGAGATTCTTATCAACAGGACAAAATTGACAAATCTCCCTGTTTAAAAATAACCATACCTCTTTCAGTTCTCAGTTTTAAGCTGTCTGCTTAGTCTCAAGCCTCTGAGCACTTTGCTTTAAATGAAATTTTTAAAAAGAGCTTTTCTCTTTCCAAAGAGAATTTAGCTGAATTCTGGCAAACGTCCCACAGGCTGGAGGAGTCCCAGGTAAAACAAGTTGGTGCCTGCAGAGCAGCCATGAGGAAAGGTGCATCCTAGGGGGTTGCTGCTGTGTGGTAGAGGCCAGGGCTCTGCACAGTGGCCCCCAGAGCTGGGGTCACCCTGACACCCGCTTGTTAGTGGTGACAGCAACTGAAACTTGCTGTCTGGCACAACTTCTGCACAGCCCTTCAGCTGAGCCTGGAGGATGGACAGGCTCTCCCTCTGCTGCTGGGCCCTTTCTGTTGGGAAGTGGTTTCTGTTGTGCACACAAGCAAAAGAAGATAATCTGGAGAGAGCTAAAAGCAAGTTAATTAAGATAAAACTACAAGCTCAGTGGTAATGAAGAACAAGCAGTGGGCAGTTAGGTTTGTAGTGAAGCATGAAATAAGGTGTCAGGTAGCTTTGCACTGTAACACTGAACTCATTATTTCTAGGATTACCCAAGACAACCAAAAAATACTGGTAGTAACTAAAATCATCTTTGCATTTAATCAGATGTATGTGCTTAGTATCTCTTGACTCTGTAAGCAAGAGCAGCATGGACCCATGTTTTTGTACCCTGAGTAGCAGACAGCAGTGGTCTAAATTAGATGTGGCTTGTTTCAGTGTCCTCTTGTAGCGGTACTGAGGGGAGGCCTCTTAACACGTAAAACTCCCAGCATATCTGTGCTTCAGCAGCACGCAGCTTCCTGATGATCCTTTGGCAACAATACCAAGGAGTAGGCAGGCAGGCTGCAACATTCCAGGGAAAGAAGGGAAAGGGGTAGTTGTTAAGATCTTAATTCTTCTGCTTTGGAGGGCTGAGCCCTGCCAGGTGAGATGAAGCACGTGAGAAGCTGTCTGCAGTGAAGAGCCGTGGCTGCACGGTACGTGCATACATCCTTCCAGCCTCAGCAGGGTTAAAACCAGGCAGGCCCACACATTCCATTGAAGGCTTTCCCACTGATCCCTGGTACAGCAAGGCTTCTCCTCCCTGGCTTTTCCTCTCTTCCATTTATTCAGGTGTGGCAGCACATTGCCTGCTTCAGCATCAAGGCAGCTTATGAATTTTCAACCTCAGGGGCACTGCACTGTCTGCCTGAACCTGCAGCCAAACTCATCCATACACGTGCAGGGAAGCAGGTGTGGCTGAAGAGTGTTGGCATGGCAGAATGGCCCATGTTTTAAAATGTGCATGACCATAACAACACACTGTGGCAGAATTTGGTTTTTTCCTCTCTATTACAGTATATTTGCCTCAAATACTGCTGGGCACTATTCAGGGGAAACACGCGCTCTGCTCTGTTTTAAATTCCTGTAATTCCTCATAATGCAGTACCATATCTCCTAAATAAAGTGCAGTCAAAGTTAGGTGTGTTTTACTCTCTTCATGCTTATTTTGGAAACAGAGAACAACATCATTGGGTAAAGGGAATTGTCTGCTTTCTCTCTAGAGCCATTGCACTTTGTATTCCCCAAGCCCTTCCATATATTATTTTAATGATTGAAAAAAGCCTGAAAGCCTATTCAGTCAGTCTTCTTGGCTGATTTTGATTCCCCTGAGGACATACTATAGCAGAGCTCCACCTTCTATAAAGGCATAACATGCAGCAAGGGTTTTGCATGCCTCTTTCCACCTCTTGTTTTTTGTTGTTAACAGCCCTTTGCCATAATACAAATTAATCAAACCCAGAAATTAGAAGGGAAATACTATTTTACGAGCAGGAGAATGCACTGCACTATACACTGCTGCTCTCTTACATGCTCAAAGCTGGCAGGGAGCCGGATGCCTGGGGACCAGGTTGTCCCCCAGGTGCCCAAGCTGAGGCTTCTCTCCACTTCTGGCCAATGGGCAGAACTGCCAAAGTGTGGAGGAGAATTGACACATTCCCAAATAAAGATTAGTTTGTTGTTGAGCTGATAGATTTTAGCCAAATGAATGGTGACAGAGGATTTGGGCAAAGTGCTACCTGAACAAAGACTAAGGGAATGAGAGAAGTGCTGGGCACCTGCAGATGCAGGTGCTCTGCTGGCCAGGAGAACCCTCTGCAACTTGGGGAGATTCCTTAGGTTGTAAAAAAAAGGAATAGGAAGCTCAAAGGAAATAGACTGTACACTTTGAATGTTGTCCTGACTCTTTTGTCCACTTACTGCCTAACTTACCAGAGCATTACTGCCTTCCACTCTACTGAGTGACCTGCCATATAAGCTAATTACTTATTTTATCATAAATGTATGCTACAGCAGTCAAGAGTTTGTAGCAGTGGTTTCTTTCAAGAATCAATTTGAGAGAAACTCACAATGTGTCTCAGAACCACATGGAGGTATGCACCAAAATCTGGTTATTGTGATGAATGTTTTTTGTTTTTCAAGACTTCTCAGGCAGGTTTTATCCAGCCACATTTATCTTAAATTCACTCTTAGCAATACTTGCAGGATGCTAATGAGGTATGTATTGTTCAAGGCTTGTGCTGAACAGGTCACTTGTTTCGTCAGTCACAAATAAATAGTTGCCTTAGTTCAGATTTAATTTTCCTGTCTGCTGAAAGCATTGGGACTGACTGGCACTTGTTTGGTATTCCTTGCTTCTGGAAATCGAGTGATCTTCTTTGTTACAAACTAAAAGAGTATTCTCTCCTGACATGTGTTACAGACCACAGTCATAGACTACGTGAAGCCATCAGATCTCAAGAAGGACATGAATGAGACCTTTAAGGAGAAGTTCCCTCACATCAAGCTAACCCTCAGTAAAATAAGAAGGTACGTTGCAAAGCTCAATAAAGCTGCAACGTGATGCAGCTGTCTCACATGTCAGTGCAATTCCTGCTGTACATGAGGGGAAGCACAGCACTGATTGATCTTCCAGGAGCAGTGACCAGCAGAAGTGCAGAGTAAGTCAGATGATTGCTTTGATTAGTGGGATGAGTAAACAGGATAGAGGAATGTACAAGCACGCACTAGTCAGGTGTCAAACACACTCTTTAGTGGCATAAAGATGAGAGCTGGGCATGCACTATATTAAAATACCCAGGAAAATAACACAACAGAGTCTCTAAGTGCATGGCACTTGGCTTAAAAAGAGACTGAGGAAGGAGAAGTGCTGACGTTTGTGCCTTGGCCAGAGGCAAAAAGAGTAGTTGGCTTCACAGGAAAGTTGTAATATTCCATCTCTGTTTCTGGTGTAGCAGGCTAGACATACTGCTCCACTGAAGTAATGATAATTTCATTTGACCCTAGTGGCCAGAAGGACACTGAGCCACACTGCTCTGTAACCAGACAGTGCTGTAGCACACGGATGGAACTGTCAGTTTGGATTTGACCAACCATAACCAGCAGCAAAAGCTGCATACAGAGCACCAGTAATCAAAACGTTGTTACTAAACAAATGGTATGCAGTGTAGGACCTATGATGAAATACTGTTGCTAAAAATTGTCACTGCTTTTTTTTGGTTGCTTTTATAGTTTGACACACCTGTTGCGGGCAGTGAGGGGGAAGGGTGACGTAAAAATGTGCCATGAAATGAAATGTGCCCCCAAAACAGCATAAAGATATCTGCCCAGTAGATTGTGTTTTCCCTTCCATTTGTCTAAGCAGGAATCTCTGAAAGCATGGCTCTTAGGGTGAAATGAGAAATGCTTTAAAACTCATCTCACAGCATACTTGTCTGATCTTTTTACTCAGCTTGAAGAGAGAAATGCGCAAGCTTGCTCAAGAAGAATGTGGTTTTGAAGAGCCCACAGTGGCCATGGCCTTTGTCTACTTTGAGAAGCTTGCTCTCAAGGGGAAGCTGAACAAGCAGAATAGAAAGCTTTGTGCTGGAGCTTGTGTTCTTTTAGCAGCCAAGATTGGCAGTGACCTCAGAAAACATGAAGTCAAGCATCTTATAGATGTACGTATCCATAGGTTTCCAGTGTTCCATCTTCGTGAAGTGCCAATGTGTGGTCTGTGCAAGCCTGTTTGTCAGTGGACATGCTCTCCTTTAGGCTTCCAGATGTACAGCCAGTTAAATACCTTTTTTTGTTACACATTTTTGTGGAAATAGTAGTGATCAATGTCCCTGCAGAGGTGTGGGAAGCTTGTTTGATGGGATAGAAGGCCCTGGTGTCAGATACTTGAGGTTTGAGATGTATCTGACCATCATTCCGTCAATACAAGGCAAAAGGTGAACCCTCAGAAAATTAATTTTGCTTTTAATTATGTTTTCAAGAGTGTCAGTAAGGATTCTCCTTTGAGAATTAAATGCAGACACTAATTTCAGATGGAGTCCAATAGACATTTGTATTTCTTTTATCACGTTCAGCTTTTGGGCAAGAAAAGGAGGTGCTCCCATTAGAACACCTCACTCCAGATATTTTTTGTAGAGTGAGGTGTTTGGTCTTCTACCCGCTCCACATGAAAGAGGTAACATGGGGGAGTGTTATGCCATAATCCTCTGCAAGCACCGAGGTACCAATCCGATTTAATGCTACAGAAAGTTAGGCTGGTGTCTGGGTATGTGGCTACAACCAGCTCACTCAATGGAAGAGGCATGGGGTCATGGATGGGGGGCAGGACTGGACTCATGCCTTCCTCCCAGAGTCACAGAGCTGGGTTGACAGTCAGTTTGTTAGAAAGCCCTCTGAATAATCACAATAAAAATCAGCCAAGTGGGAATTGGATGATCTGGCCTCTCTTGCTGACTTGAAACATTGGTCCTTCCATAAGACACATTGAACTTTGCAGTAGACCCCGTGGGCAGAGAAATAGCAAGCCAGGGAGAGCCTAAGAAGCGGATGAGGGGGAAAATATCCCTGAACAACTGGTTGCCTACTTGTAACATCCAAATCCAGTGAAAATCCAGTGAAAATATCAGAGCATATGGGAGGTTTAGTACATTACAGCACAAAACCAACTATAAAACCCATCTCATCCCCCTTGAGGATAGCAATTTCTATTACTCACTGTTCTTATGGTTGCTGCAGATGACACCTTCTGCCTCTGAGGTATTAAGATCAAATTGTGGCAAAAATAATTTCCCCAGTAGGGCGTTGTAGCACAGTCTAATGCTGAAAGGAAAACTAGCGATTTCAAGCAGTGCAGGAAATTCATGGACAATTACAAGATGCATGCCTTCCATTACACAAGTGATTTTGATGTTTGCATGAAGCCAGGAATTTCCTGTTGCTGCAGTGGTAATCACTGTGATCGTTAGAAGATGTATCTGCTGGCAGTGGAATGAGTGAAATGACGAACGTGTCAGAAATAGCATGGCTGGCTGAGCTCTACGAGTTCACCTTCACAGTAAGGATTCGGTACATCCAGTTCACACAGCTCTGATTTTCTAAACCTAGAGCCATGCAAGTCGGCCAGGACAGAAGTTTAATGACAGCAACATGTGTGTTTTGAATAACGTCATTTGTGGGAAAGCACTAGAAAGGCAAAAATTTCCATTTTTTTAAATTTAGTTTTTTCCCCTTGGCTGTGGTTGCAGAAACTGGAAGAGAAGTTCCGGCTGAACAGGCGAGAGCTGATCGCCTTCGAGTTCCCGGTGCTGGTGGCCTTGGAGTTTGCTCTCCACCTTCCCGAGCACGAAGTGATGCCGCACTACAGACGCTTGGTGCAGAGCTCCTAGCGCTGGCTGCCCTGCGGGGAAGGGGCTCCCGACTGTTCCCGCTTGGCTCTCCTGAGCCACAGTTACCACTGGAAATGCAAAATCAGACTCCTAACACTTCGCTCTCTCTCTCCCCCCAAAACAGTTTTTCTGGCTATGTACAGGAAACACTGCATCGGCTCTCGGCTTTGACGAATTTGTGTATTGTTACTTTCTCAAAGCAGGTGAAGACTGAGCTGTTGGTAAATAGTTCACGTGCTGAAACTGGGTGGCAACTGACCCTACCTGTAGGGACTACAGCTATAAAAGTAGGCAAAAATTAGAAGGGCAGCCTCCATGACCACCCCTCTCTCCATCACACAAACCCTGCAAGCCCACTGAGTGCATTCTCGTAGCGCTTTTTCTACAGACCTGCTGCAAATTCCAAGAGGACTTCTTAAAGTGAAAAAGCTTTTAAAGAAGATATCTTCACTGTGTCAAAAAGAATGTGCCAATCTATTTTTGTATCAGCAATTGAAAGTGCACTTTTTCCTGTGGGGTATTTGTGTGTGTATCCGTGTGTGTGTGCGTGTGCGACACCGAACTGATCTCAGTCCAGGTGGTTGGCTTAGCTGTTTCCAAGTGTATCAGTTACTGATGGTGAAGATCAAGGTGACCTTACACGTTTACTTCTTGAAAAATGTAACTACTGGAAAAGTGGTAAATGGGATCATTTTTGGACACTTGGGTTTTTTTATTCTCTGATCTTTCCAACATTGTACCTTTGAAAGGATTACACTACTACTACTGCGAGAGAAGGATCAGCAACTGACCTTAAGTTTTCAGTCATGTTTGTGGTAAAGATGAAAGCATTAGTATAAGATTTCCATGTCATGTTTTTTAAAAATATCTTGTGTTAAGCCACATGCATATTTTTAACCTTCGCACTTTTCCCACTGTGGAGATGGTTAGACTTGCACTCTGTAGTGTTGTATTTCTGTGCTCTATGTTAGAGTGCGTAATAAGCACATTTATTGTGCTCTATCTTAAAACGATGTTTTATTAAAAAAAAAAAGAGTAGGGCTCAGCAGTATAACGGGTGTCTTAAGGCTCCAACAGCAGGGGCATCAGCCATTATAATTTTGGGGTTTTAATTAGGATTGACTGTGCAAAACTTAAAATCTGTGCCCATTGAGATTCAGTTCCTTTAGACATTGCAGTACTGGAGTTTTATGGTAAAACTTCTGGCAACTTCCCTGGTTCTGACTGGACACTCAGAAAGCTTAAAGGCTTTATCCAAGCTCCTGATGCTATAGCCACACTAAGCTAATGCCATGCTGATGGACGCTGCTCAATTGCTGTTATCATGTGGGATTCCACCCCTGTCCAGTCTTCTCTTGTGCTGGTTCACTTAACAAGCCTTGCCCTCAATGTGCCCCACATGGATCCGCTAAAGTCAAGTTATTACATTTGTGGTAATTAGAAAATAAATAATAGTCTCAATTGTGAGATTCAGCTGAAGCCTTACCTCTCTAAGTTTGGGAGTGCTTGCTCAGAGTATGGAAAGGGCTTGTGAGCAGAACACAGAGAAGTGGGACATATCAGAGGATGCAAACACACTAATGCTTACTTTCTTTTGCTCTTACTTTAATCAGTTTTATTATTTCCTTCAGTTAGGCCAGGAAACATCCAGTTTCTTTACCAGCTTTGACTGCTTTAAAAATTCTAGTATGAAAAAAGCCTGCATACAATTGCTCTACAGGATCTGGAAAGGTTACATATCAGGACAAATGGGAATTTGTTTGATGCTATTGCTCTCTCCCCATTCTAAGGGGGGTGTGTGACTATGCTAGCTTACACTTATTATTAATACCTGATTACTGATATAGATACATTCCAACAGGATTTGGGAGGAGGGGATAAAGAGAAAAGTGTGCATTTAAACCTTCCCAGCGTAACGTCCCATGTCGCTGCAACCCACGCGTCACTCAGCCAGCAGCAAAGTGAGGCGAGGGGGGCCCTTGACAGCACTCTTACTCCCTCCTCCTCCTCCTCCTCCTCCTCCTCCTCCTCCTCCTCCTCCTCCTCCTCCTCCTCCCCCTTCTCCTGGCCCCCACACGACCAAGGAACAGTGGAGCCAAGAGCCTGGAGCGCACCTGGAGCCTGCGGCTGCCTTGCCGCTTTATTCAGACCAAAAGGCGGTGGGTGTAGTGTGGACCTACAATCCAAAACAGTCTGTGGGTCAGCTAGGAGGGCTTCCACCCTTGGCCGTATCCCTTTCCACCCAAATTGTGTATATATGTTCAAGATTTGTTTCTGATTGCAGAGATCCATTTCTAATAGCGACCACTCAAGGCTAAGCAGAAGCTTTACCTTTCCATGAAGGCTTCTATCTTTTGCTTTTGAGTCTGATTTTTTTCTTCTATTGCTTTATAGCATGGCAGGGAAGAAAGCAAATTGTGATTGCAAGATGCAGACTAAAGAATGACAGTCTTACAGTAGTCTTTAGAGACGCTATTGAATCATGCTGTCACATCTTTTGTCTTCTGTGCTGCTACCCAACCCTGATCTACAGTTTACACAGGTTTCTGGGATGAAATCTGATTGCTGAAGACTTTCTGCTTTTCATTGTTATCGCTGTTGTTTTGGGGCGGAAAAGGGTTTCAGAGTGATGTTCAGTTACAGTTTGAATGTGGAATAAACACTTAAGGTGGTGATGATGTTGCACTGTTCACTTAGGAACGTATATAAAGCCATATGTTGCTAGATCTCAGAGCACAAAGCTTGGTCAGTACAATTATGATTAGGACAGTGGGCAGGATTTGCCCCCCTTTTCTGCCCAACCCTGGGAAAATTCAGGCTGAAGAGGTAGAGAAAATCTGTACCAAACAAAAAACATATTGATTGTTTTCCTTTGTCTTACATGGCAATGAGTGTTGATTTACAAATGATTTTAGGTTCAACTTTAAATAGTTTGGGAAAATAATCCATTCCATATAACTTGTTCTGTTTTGAAATTATATACCATACACTCTACCATGCAGAGTTTATTTCTTTTCTAAAAAAAAAATAAATAAAAGTTTTAAAAAAATTGAAAAACACAGACTCTTTTCCACCAGTAAAAGTATGTAAAATTGTTCTGTCTCTCATCTGTATGTGAAAAGGGGTTTGGTTTTGTCTCCCCCTGGGACACAGAGCTGCTTGTTAATAAGCCAGTGATGGGGTTGCCAAAGGACCCTGGCCATCTCCTGGTGTTCAGCTCCCTTGAGAGCCCTCACTTCAAACATCTTCCCTCCATTCAAGATTATAACCTTCTTCCCAGACTATTGTTTTGGGTTTGTTGGGATTTTAAGCTCTTCTCTTTGGCAGCACCTGGAAATGCCAGAAGCAGGTTCTCTGAGTCCCAGCCGTCGGTATGCCAGAGGATGAGGCGCAGGCAGACTCTTCAGCATTGCTCATATCTCATGACCCCTTGTTCACAGGGGAATTCGGAATATGCTGCTTTGGTTTAGTCCAGGTGGGGGTAAAACAAGCAGTCCTTGTGCCAGTTGTAGTTCACAAGCAGCTCCTTCCTCTTTGGAGGTTGAAAGCTGTGTTTTGGACATTCATGTGTTGCACACCCAATTGCCCACCATGTGTTTGCATTCAAGCTATGTTTTTTACACCTATGACACCCCCTAAATCCAGTATCTGTCTAGGTGGTCTCATCAAACACACTTATTTACTTGCATTTTCATTCCATGTTAATGAAGTTCCGGGAAAGGTTTGCCTCCCTACCTTTACCCACCACTCCAAGAGACCCACAACTTTAAATCATATTTATGACAATACAAATATTAGCATGATTTACACAGAGTCCAAAACATACAAACATACAATCATTTTCCTAAACTTCTTATTAACTGGCAGCGGCTTATTTGGGATAGTTTGTAACATATCTAAATGACACAACTTCAAGTAATTGCTCCAGCCTCCTAAAATACAGAGCTCACAGCATGAGACTTCTGTGGAAGCAGTGAGGAGTGGTTTGCTAAGAGACGATTGCACCTTCCCACGATGCTAAAGGATTTTGGCACCAGGCCCGACAATAAACATGTAAAAAAACACAAACAAGGTAAAAGTAGTTGAGCGAGGCGAGAGACTGAGCAATCAGAGTAACAATGCCAACACCACTAGCTGAGACTGAAATCTGTCCCAAGTTGCACCTTTGGGAAGCGAGGAGAGTGTGGGAAGCAGATTTGAACTTAATTGGTTCATCTCCCATTGTAAACTCTGTACTGAAGAGGGAGAAAAAAAGAGGGGAAGAAACCATCAGGTGCATCTTTTTGCAGAATGTTGTATGCAAAGCAAAAAGGCCTTTGTGAAATCCTAAACGGTGATGCTTCCCACCAACTTCATGTGAACCTGTAGCAGCCAGAGACCCCCACCTCAGCCTGGAACCTGATGGTCCAGATGAGCTCAGAGAGCTCTTCAGTCACTGAAAAAAACCAAGAAGCATACACGTGGCCCAGACCCCAGCAGCAAATACCAGGACCAACAAAGAGAGAGGAGAAGCAGTGCTTACGGTGTGGTACTGGGAAAGAGCCGGATCTGTGATCTTGGAAAATGGCCTGCACACCTTCAAAGCAAGGCAGGGGTGGACCAAGAAGTTGCTGCTGACTTGAGCAGCAAATACCTCCTCCCCTTAACAAGACCTAAATACTGGCTGCTATCACAAAGTGCCCTTCCTACACATTCATCTAACCTGTCATACATCACTTTCCATAATCTTGTTAAACATCATCTTAAGCCAGCTAGGACCCTCGCTTCTGTTACACTGTTTAGACAGATGTTCCAGGGCTTAATTCCTCAAACATGAAGGAGTCTTCCAGTTTGCAGTCATATTTCATTGGTGACCAATTTATAACTTTTGAATTCGTGTTAGTATTTCATCTAACTTGAAACTGAAATCTTTCCCCTAAGTGAACTCTAGGGCATGGTGCTCCTTAGCAGCAATTGTTAATAAACTTTAGGAATTTAGTTAAGCAGGACACTAAAAGGAGAAAGTAGAAGGAAGAAAACCAATCCTCTCCCAGGGGCTTCCAAGTGTAGTGAAGTCTTGTCTTGGTTAACATCAGTAGTTGCAACTACCGGGGAAGAAGCTGTCCGAGTCAGGTTTTCAGAAACACTGACGCAAGACCTAAACTTCCCTCATTTTCAATGCACCAGCATCCATAAGCTACCCTTTATACCCTTCTATCTCTTCTTTCACCCAAAGGGCAAGTTTCCCTCTTCCCCATTGCTTCCCTTTACCAACAGCCGGAGGGTTTTTATTCTTGAGAGTTAACTGAGAGAGCAAAAGGATGAAGAGGCAGAAGGGTTTATTTACAAACCAGTATTACATTACCCATATTCAAAAACAAAGACTGGTTTACCAGGAATGGATTCTGTTCATGGATTTAAGAGAGGAGTATTGGGATTTTCTCTTAGGTCTTAGACTGAGCTTTAGATAAGCTTTTCTTTAGGCTGGAGCCTTCCAGCAAGGAAAGGTTTGGAGACATCTAGATTAAATCAATCCACCTGTTCTTCCCCTGTTGCTCTACCATTTATGTTGCCCTAAAGGGCTGAACTGTGCTGGATTTTTACAAAGGACAAAGGCAGTGTTTCACAGCACAAAAATTACAGGCATAGCATGGGCTTTTAGTGTCTCACACCCAAAGACTCAAAAAACCCTGTTCTGGTCCCTCGATTTCCTCCTATCTCTTTGTGTATCAGGAACAGTGCACAGGTCTCAGCTCTCTCTCCTTATCTCGCATTGCTCCAATCATCGCATACATCCAAATTAAAATATAAAGGAGGCAAGATGGCAAACCTCAACGTATTTATAGAGTGCTAAGAAAAGAGCAAGCTCACCAAACAGCAAGCACAAGACTTTTGTGCTGGTTTGCTCCCTTCTTGCAAGGAATGCTCTTCGCCGTCTCTGGCTGAGGAAGAAGCACACTCGTGAGAGCCTCCCCCAGCCCTTCACAACTCAACATGCTCTTAACTAAACAGCCAGTCTGGATGGGGAGGGAAGATAACATGCCCAGGAATAGATTCAGAAGAATCGCAGAGCTGAACAGTCTGACAGGCTGCATGAGGGAAGGAGGAATGGTTTGCAAAATTACAAACATGCAGAAAACAATAGGAGGCTGTGGTTTGTAGTGGTATTTTTTGTTGGCAACCAAAGAAACATGAATATTTGGGTGGGATTTTTGTTTTAAAAGGTAAAAACCTAATGAAGAAACAGTAGTTTCTTCTTGTGAAGTTTAAAAAAGACACATAAGACACTTTAATTTCTAAACTACTCTCATCCCACTCAGAGCAAAAATGACTGAATTGCTACCATCTGAGTTGCACTAATGGTCTAGACCATGCTGTTTCCCCAGTCCCTCCCCACTTGCCAGCACATCCGTAACCACAAGCCTGAACCCCAGACACCTTCTTCACATTGCCCTGCATCTGTGAGTGAGAGCACAGCCTGTGAAGCAATTAACACCTGTCAGTTAAACCGCCTCATGCAGTCCTTTTTAGCTGGGAAAAATGCAGTTCTGACCTCAGTGCAGGGCAAGAGCACATGGTGGGCCTGGTTCCCACCTGGATGCATTGGCTTCCTCTTGGTTGCATGCAGGGATAAGACCTGGCTGTGCACCCACCCACACCCATTCAGCTTCCCTTGAAAAGGAACCCATAGCACTGACGAGAAGGGAAGAAAGATCATCACCACAATTGTCCACATGAACATCCCTAGAGCAAAAGGAAGAAGGACAACTGAAGCAGTGACTACCCACTCATCATCATTGTCATTATACTCAGCATCATCTTCATCTTCATCTCTTCCTAAGAAGTGGGCCTCTCTTCTCCCTCCAGCTGTGAGAGGAGTAAGAGGGTGCTGAATGAACAGCATGATTGAAATGCAACCATTAGCAACCTTCCTTCTGCCTTCAAGGTCTAAAGTGAACTCTTCAAAGAGGGCTTAGTCTGAGCTCTGACCTCCCACGATGCAACCCAGGCACTGACTGCACTGGGGCTCCTCATGGAACACAAGCGTTTCAACAAAACATCAAAGCACAGACTTAGACATCTGAGGGGGACAAAGTCCAACACATTTCCAAACATGAGTTGGTTGTGACAATGTCAGTCTCTTCCACTTGTGAACATGTTTTCTAGTCAAAGCTAGATCAACTCCAGTGTACAAGCAACCCCAAGGCATTTAGATCATTAACATGCAGATCTTCCAAAAGCACAGCATGTTTTTGAAAGCTGAATATTTATTGCCTTCTTCCAGAGCAACATCCCCCCAGCTATCCTGAAATATCCTCCCATGAGCAGCAGAGACTATGGTATCAACATCTGGGGTATTTCCACAGGCCAAGATGACAATGCACACAAAACCAACACCAGAACTGCAAAGTGCTCATTTCCCACGACAGCCCAAGAAGTTCATTAATGTTTTCTGAATACAAGACTGTGCAAGCTGCCATCTGCCTATCAGGGCAACCTATGTGTCTGTACAGAATGGAGGTGAATTAAGACAACAACCTGCATAGAAGAAAAAAAAAGAAGAAAAAAATTACATTTCTGTCTAGTACATAATCTTTCATTTCCTCAAACCTGAGAAATATCATGCCAAGTCAGACCTCCACCAGTCAGTGGAGCATAGGAGGCATTGCTTTCTAAAGAACATTTCAGACCACAGTTTAAATTATGGATTGTGCAGATGGATTAAGAACTAGATCCCATTTCCTCTTTTATTCTGTGTTATGTGCTTTTCTCTTGACTGCTGCTGTTTAGGCATCTTATTTTCCTTTTTTCCCTCCTCCTTTTTGTTCACCTTCTATTTTTTCAATAAGCACAAAGATAAACAGAAAGAAGCTGATGCAGTGCTGGGAGTTGGGTCTGGCTGACTCTTTTACATGGTGCATCCGGAGCTGCAGACTCCACCCTTTGTCTGATTTATTTTAAAAGCCTGCTGTGTCCATTAATGGAAAATTGGACCCTGTTCAGGCTGTGATGGTGTCCATAGACAGGAAAATGGAAAGTTTCAGATTAAAGCTGCAGGACACCAGGAAGAAAAATATCTGGAGAATTTAATTGATGGTGGCAGCGCAATAATTGCAGAAAAATATTAAAGAAATGGCAGTCTGTGACCCAAAGCAGATCCTTGGATCACAAGGAGGGGAGCACAAACGTCTGCAAGGCCACAGGGCTGCGAAATTAAAATACTCCTCACCCGCAGGAAGTTCAAACATTTTGCAAAACTGAACCCACAGGCTAGAACCACTATCACTGTGATGTTACATTTGCTAGCCATCCAAGTTATTCACCTGTTAAAGATGTGAGACGTATCTGATGACACCCATCTGATTTGAGAAAGTGGTAGGAATCTCGGAGACATCATTCTGCAGTTTATTAGAATAAACAGCTTAGAGAAGTCACCTTTTCTGAAAACCTGATCAGACATTGGAGAAGCCCATCAAGGCACATGGAAAACAATCTATGCCTAGGTTGCTGCTGTTGATGGAGCAGAAGACAGTGAATCAGTGAAGAGACTTTTCAAATCCCAACCAAGGTAAGAGCCTAGCAATGGGATTCCTAGGGGGAAGAATAAATACATTAAAAGCTGTAAAACCAAGCAAAATTGCAGCTTTTAAACTCACTGATTGATATAATAACAATACTGTCCTCGTGTGATTTTTTTTTCTTTTTTTTGCAGTTTACAGTGTAGCAATAAAGTAAAAATATAACTGTCATTATGTCTATTTATATAAGACTACTACAGAATACAGGAGAAGATGAAACCAGTATGATGAAATGGAAACTTAATGCATTCTACAACCACCCTTTCCCAACTGCACCGCCTCCCCCCAACCCCCCAAATTCCAAAACCTTAAAGAATGCTCTAGCTGAAATCTCATGCCATGGTCTTGCTTTATTGTTTGTTTTTAAACTGTTACATGGAAAATGATGATAGAATTCTATAGCAGGAACATATTTTTGGAGTGGTCAAAAATATTTCGGGGTACTTGGTACCTTCCTATTAAGGCAAGACAGCCAAATCTCCAGCCCATGAAAGAATTTGTCATGAAGTGAGTTCATGAAGTCTTTCAGAGAGACCAACATGAAAGACACCGGCTCTTTAAGAGCATGTTCCCTTCTCTCATTTCCCTAAGAAACACAAATGCTTGCAAAACCTTTGCAGTCTTTACCTTTGGATGAAATGACTGCATGGACTGGAAGCTGGTGCAACATAATATTCCATTATTTCCCTCCTGCTAGCTGAAGTCACAGCCTAAGACATTCCCATCAGCACAGTCATCTGTTTACAGGAGCTGTATCTCGCCTGAAGCCCATACAAGATGAAGAGAGGAACATGATTGATACAGCAGATTTAATTTGCATCAGTTTAAAAGATTTGGCTTATTAGCTCATGGTGCAGAACACAGTACTAGACCCAAGTTACCTTTAGTCTAGAAAACTCTCCCTGTTTTCCCACAATCTGTTGGAGCCCCAGATGCTGGCAGCAAGAGGTTACACAGCCACCTCAGCTGTTTTCCACTGCATATACTGCTTTAAAACTGACTTTCCATGGTTTCAAAGAGGGGTTTGAGCCAGAATGGTGCCTTTGTGTCATGTTTTCAGAAACAAGAAGAGTAAAAACACATGAGAGGGATTTTGAAGGGAAAGGGGAAGTGTTTCTCTAGCTTTTACACTTATTTCTGTAGCAGGAGGTTAAGGGTTCCTCTGTCAAAATTTTCAGTGGTGGTGCCTTTTGCAATTCAGCATTTGCTCTGGTGAGCTACACTGCTTCTGTCCAAACATTTCTGAATCACAGAGGATTTATTTTATGGGTTTGTTTGTTTGTTTTAACCCAAAAGAAAACACTATAGTCGAGCTTTTTTCCATCTGAGAGACTGCGGTAAGCAACTTACCCATACAGACAGCTATTCACAACAGGAGCCATTCAATTCTTTGCTCAGCAATTTTAATATTCCCCTTTGAATACAGCTGAGCCACATGAAATTCTGTTGTGTAAGGCTCTCCTTCAAAGTAGAGATTTATTTTCTTTGGTAACAGCTCATCAAGTCTTGAGGCTACAACCATCTGTGTTAATCTCTGCACAGTCTGTTCTTATTCATCATCAATAATAAGACCAAGGAGCACCCATGCTGAAGACAGTATGAACAGACAACTATAATAAAGAAATAAAAGCTGCCTTGCTGAAATTTTTAGCTTCTGTGTCTATCCTGCATCCTAATTCTTTGACCATAACTGGAGACATCAAATGAGGGAAAACAATTAACTTCACCCTGAAGGAATATGATGTTTGAAAGAAAGTTCAGCTATGTTTTCTGAGTGGCCATTATGAGAGTGATTTGCAGATTTCAGGCTTTGGCAGTGGGACAGCCGGCAGAAGAATGGAGAAGAACTTGGATGCTGTTTGCTTCTGCCTGCTAAAATTTATTGTGTCTCTTACACTGCAGCTATGGGGATGTTCCATACTAACTGCTGAAGGTTCCTGCACAAGTAGACCGGGTCGTTCAACTGCTGACAGGAGAGATCCAGGGCAATGCCTGCAGAGTCACATAATAGCGTTGCCTCCAGCTTGATCTCCACTGACACTGAAATGAGGTTGTCACTTCTGTCGTTCAGCTTAAATGAAAAAACTCACTGTAAGGGCTGATCATGCTGAGCATCCTTGGCAACATGCTGGTAATCTTTTTCCTGGCATTGGACTGCCCACAGGGTTGCAGGCTTATGGGCATGAAGGGTCTCAATTAAAATTTCTTCTTTCTGCCTAAACCTGAAGGAACTTAATTTGCTGACTTGTGAACTTGTGGTGGTAACTGGCACAGGGACCTCTTCCCTGAGAAGGCAAAGAACAGACCAATTTTTAGGCAATCAGTAAGGGAAAAGTGACTCCTTAAAAGATGTTTTCCATGACTTGCTTGAAGCCAAAGCTCATCCCTTGGTGTCCCAGAAGGTACATGACAGAGAAACAGCAAAAATCCCTTTTGGTTCCTGTCTCTAGCCAGGGCTAGAGGGGATGATCAGCCAGACTAGCTTGGTCTCCACAGCTGTCAAAGAAGGGTCTGAGAAATATTTGCCTCGAGGCGTTTCCCACCCCAGTCAATGAATGGTTTCTGCTTTTGCGAAGTGACTGCTGGTTACAGCCACACAGTTCTTGCAGTGGGCATCTGCAAATCTCTGAAACATTTCTGCTTAACGACTTCATGCCTGAACCACAGTCCTTTTAGCAGAAACTCCAACCCTCTTGTTAGTCTAACTGGTGTCAGTGATACTCCTTCTGTGCTTACGCATGGCAGACAGCATTCCCAGCTCTCCACCTTTCCCTTCCATCGTTGCCTAATGACCAGTTTCTCAATCTGAATAACCATTTACTCCAAACAGCATCAACCCTTCTCCTTATCAGTTTCAAAGGAGTTGTGCTGGTTGTTTTATTCAGCCAGCTTGCTCCAGGCAGGTGCTGTTCTTACACGGTATCACAAGGCACTGGTTGCCTGCAACTCCAGTATAAACAAACTTGTTGGTGCACCAGCTTTCCCCATCGGCAGTGGTACAGAAATCTGAAGTTTAAGTGTAAACAGGGATAAAACTCCTACAGGAAAATGGGCCTGGCCTTTGATTCCCAAGCTGTACTGGCCCTCAAGTACCTGAACCAACATGAATCTTAGGGTAGAGCAACCACTTCACCAGCCTCACCTATGAATGTGCAAGTTTTCCTCCCTCTCAAACCGATGCTTGTCAGGAGTCATGAACGTTACGGGACTGCTGATGGCAAACAGGAGGGAGAAAAGCTCGAGCAGTCACAGGGTCTCCCACAGTCACATCTGTGAGTGCAGTTATGGGATTTCACCCATTGCCTGGCAGGCGCACAGAGGGAGACTCGCACCCATTTCACGATATTCTTCTATATACAGCCTTCTCTAAATGGGCAGCAAGTTCACGGCTGAACAAGTTCTGGGTTATAGATTTTCAAATCTTAATGACAGAACAAAAGACAAAATTTACTAATCATGGTCCCAGTGTGGCTTTCAAAAGGGTTTTTTATACCATCAAATCCAGAATTTACCCTGCCGGCTGGCTACTCCCACCTTCTCTAGAAGCTAAGACAAATATTAAAAGGTAGAAGAGCAGTGTGACTCCTTCCCATCACAGATACTGAAGAGGAGGTAGACTCCCCATCTTGGTGATCAAGAAGAGAACACAACTTTTATACCAGCATTATTACAGAAACCAGTCCACTTTCTAGAAAAAATCAAGGCTTACAAAATGACACTTTAGTTAAAAAAAGGGTTAAGCTTCTCAAACCAGGCAAATAATATGGAAATAGTTACATAACTTTCATAGGCTCCTCTAATTCCTTTTTGGGACTAAACAGACATGTATTTGTAATACACCCTAATTAAAAAAAAGCAAAACAACAAGCCCACAAAGAAAAGCCCCAGCCCCCATCCCTCCAAACCTATGAATAAGAAACACATTTTCAAAAGCAAATCTCATCCCATTTTATCTCCTTGTACAAAAGTATTTCAGCCTCAATTTTTTTCTGTCCTGTCCCCAATCTCCTTCCCCTCACCCACGATTTCTTTTCAAACCAAATGAGCCTGTCCCTGTGTCTATCCTCTGGAACAGGATTAAAGTTTCAGACTGAGCCTGTTGCCTGGTTCACAGTAGCAGATGATCCGTTTGAAAGCCGTTCATTCAGCTCTGGGCAAGGCAAATTTGCTATGGAGTTTTCTTCAATCCACCATCTCCTTTAGCTTACAGGTAAAACAATGCTGAAGGAAACCTTTCCTCAGTACTCAGTACAGCTCCCAGCAACTAACTTTTCTACAATACTTAATGAAGCATCCTTTCCAAAGCATGTCCTATGTTGACAACACATTTCTTGGATTCTTCAGATCTTCTTGTTTGAGGGTGGGAAACAAGAACATAAATATATATATATATGTATATATATACACTCATCCACCAACTCAGACATAGGTGTTACAAAGAGAAATGGTAAATCAGAATTCTATCCTTTTCCAAATATTTTAACAGGTCCAGTGCTTCTTTTAAAAATAATTTTAAAGGTTTTCCTATCACTTTTTGCTAAGATCACTTGCTCTGCAGATTTTCAGCTTCAGTATTGAAAGACTGGCATAGATTCTCTGCCAACACAATGCAGCAATAAGCAACAACAGGATCACTTCAGTGTTAAGTATCAGGTTCATTTAATTCATTTAATAACCTTTTCTGCTGGAAGCTATGTTACAGCCGCCAGATCCAGAAGATTGTTTCAAAACAGAATCCCTGTTGCCTGCATTTTTGTAATCCACTTGTAGTCCATATCCAGCAGCTTTACTCTTCAAGTCTTCTTTTGATGGCACTTGGCTTTAAGCAGAGGCTCTTTGTGATGAAGGCCAGCCACTCGCATGAGTCATGCCACTGCAGTGGATAATTCAAGCCTTGTCCCAATTACTTTGTAAGAAAAAGACACTTGGAAAATAAGTGTGAGCAAGGCAGGATCAAAAAGGTATGACACGATTCAGGACCACCTCTGTCAGTAGTTTGATCAAAACCAGTAGATGTGAAAAGGGTGTGATGGGACAGCCTCCAGCACCTGCTGGCTCTCAGAAAGACCAGCACACTCCAGTTTTACTCTCTAGTCTTGTGTTGACAACCCAAGAACAGTAAATTCCTTAAATGATGGACACTGATAAATCTGGGATGTTTTGTATCAGCTGAACTACAGACCCACCACTTTGCATTCAGGCATTAATCGGTGTCATTGCTTGTCTGCAACATAAAGGAGCTCCTCCTTCCTCAGAGCTGTGTGTTCCGTACTTTGTATTTTGACTGACTGGAAAAAAGGCCAGTTAGATATAAATAATCCACCCTTGCGTATTCTTGCTCTAAATTACTTTACTTAACTGTTCACTAGTCTTGAAAGAGCCATTTTGAGCTTGAACTTCTGAGGTTTCCTGCTTTGAAGATCACTTTAACAACCCTGAAGTATGTTCTTTACTATGCAGCATCCCTCCTTCTGTGGCAGGGCTGAATGAAAGACCAGTGCGCTGCTTTCTCAGGAAATCACCAGGTTTGCTCTGTCCCCTCCCCTCCAGTCCCCAACCTCTGCCAGCAGCCAGTGGTGCCTGTCCTGCCCACATTTCTGCTCTGCTGCCATCGTCTGCTCATCCAGGGCTGTGAGGACCCGGGAGCCCAACCAGCTCTGTGTCTCTGCTCCCTTGGGTGCCACTGATGGGAACATACACCTTCCCAAGGGCAGCCTTGCTGGCTGGCATCCCCACCCCAGCACACAGGTGTTGAGAAAGGCACCACTTGTTCCAACAGCCAGAAGTCCTCTAGGGGCTCTCTCCCCACCTCCTTTTGCCCTACCACAGGGCTGACCCTTTGACAGCTCACTGTGAACAGTGCTGAATCAGCTCTTGGCTCACAGGACTCCCTCAGAAGCAGAGGCCACACCAGAGCCTGGCTCTGCTGCCCCCTCTGCCACAGCCTGAGCAAGAAGGAAGCCAACCCATGCCTTTAGCACCTTAAGACAACTCCAAATATGCAAAAATGGATTTTGAAGGCCACTGAGCTCCACTTCCACCCTACTCTGAGTTTTCAGCAAGACTGATGAGCTTCGTGCTGGTCTGCAGAGGTCACCCTAACCTGAAGCAGGTGGGGTTTGTTCAGAAGGTACTGAACCAGTCGTGTTTGACAGAGGAGCTCAGCTTCACTGTTAACTCTGTTCTTTGATTTGCTTATGTAGCAATCAGTTTGAACCTGCACTTTTTACTTACCTCAAGCAGAGTCTCAGAAATGCAAGCACATTGCACTAAGGCAATGCACGCAGAGGCTAACAAGCTCAGTGTTGTTTAACATGCATAAGTTAAGTAAAAAGGCAGTCGCCTCACTGTGCAGGGGGATACTAATGCAGTATCTGCAGGGACTGAATTCCCCCAGAGCCCAGACGACAGAAATGCCTGTTGCAGCCAAACTAGCTTCCTGCAGCCATGCCAAGATGCCCTCTGATCAAAGTGCTACAGCAACCCTGGCTGCTAGTTTGGCCTCTGCCTTTCCATTGAGACCACCAGCAAGAAAGCAAGTGGGTGTTCTGCTTTGGTGCATTGCTATGAACAGCACAGGCAAGATAGAGGAAGAAAAAAAAACAGACCGCAGCCTATCCTTCAAAGTTATGCAAGAAGAGAGGTACACAATGAGCTTTTCCCACAGCAAAGGTTCCAGCTACGATTGCAAAACCTCAGCAATCATGCAGGGACTCTTCCAGGAGGTCTCCTAGGGTCACTATTCACTTCAAAGTCAGCAGAAAGGTGGCACGGCAAGGATCCTACTGTATTGCCACAACTGGCTGGCAGAGAGGGTTGTCTGGGGAAAGCCAGAATGCTGCAGCCATCACTCCCAGCACTGTCTGAATTTACAGACCGGAATGCCATGAGGATCTGTGGCTGGCTGGTCATGGCTCACTGGGTGTGAGTATGGGCCCAGCTTCCCACGTGGCTCATGCTGGTTTCAGGACTAGTGCTCAAGTTCAAGCATTTATTTTTTCATGCTTGTCCCTCTCTCCCCCTTTCTTCCCAAACCTGAGTTTTACCACCTGGCAAAAAAATGGCTCACGTCAAACTCAAGCCAGAGTGGGACTCAACATATGTAGACAACATGCCTGTATAAAAAGAACTTTTGTGATAAATTGAGATAAGCTTAGGTACAATATAGAGCAGAGTACTTGTCTTTTAAACTACAGCGCTTTTTTTTCTGAAAACCAAGTAATCTTTATCTAAAACTCCCCAGTCACAGAAATTGACTGCAAACATTTGTAAAATTTACCTTCTTTGTTAACCTATGGTGTTTTATTTGAAATTAAAATGTAGCCATGTTTTGAAGCCCATCTGATGGAATTTGTTAGATTGAAGCAGATATGACTCTGGTAACTGTAACTTTGTAAAAACCATGCATCTTGTCTAGACTAGTCACCTAGTTTCTGTCTACAGAGGGATATGCACTTCCTAACACAGCAATCTTTTCAAGAAGGATCATCTCTGTGAGGGCAACCCTCTTTCCATTGACTATGAAGGAAACTTGGTCAACTTAGGTTAAGGGACTACACTTTACATATCTAACATCATGTGAGACAAGTCCCTCTCCTTGTTGAAGATTTGTTATCGAGCTCCTTATACCACGTAGACCTTTCCCACAATATAAACTCATAGTTTAATATTACTTTCACATAGATTTCAGGCTCTAACATATCAAAAGTTATTTCTAACAGCCATTAAGCAACCAGAAGTGAAATTATTTTAAGAAATCTTGAGATTAATTTCCTTACACTCTTTATGACATTCATTCAAGGTTCATGTTCTTTGTTTCCTCTTGCAATAATTTAAGAGACAAACCACTGATGGGAGCAGTACGTGTCCCTCCACCCCCTCCAGCTGACAAAAATTGGCAGAGTTCAAGGGAAATCTCAGTGAATGGGAGAGAAAAAAAAATCACAAAGAGCAATCACTACGGATATTGAGATTTATTGCTGATTTTCCCTTTCTGCAAAGCTGTCAAACTGCCACAGTTCCAGAAGGGGATTATCTCCACAAGTCCCTTGGCCTCAGTCCCTGTGCCAGTTCAGACAACATGACTAGAGACCTGTGTGTGGCAGCTTGCTGCTTACAGAACAGTTGGAGGCAAAATCCATCCTTCCAGATCCTGAATTCATGGCAGGATCTGGGCTCTGACATTGTTTGGTATGACCTGCTGTGTGCTTTAAACAAAAAAAAAAAACCACCGGGGGCATCCAGTGGGGAATGCTGCTTTTCCTGAGTTTAGTTCCCTGTGCAAGAAGCTGCTACTGAGTGGTGCTCACACAGAGCCATCAGCATGAGACAGTGCAGTTTTTCCTTTACCACATCAATCTGATACAGTTTGTCCTGTGCTTTGAGGCAAAGGCTCCTTACCATCTTTGCCAACGATGCTGCTCCCTTATCAGCACTACTAATAGCATAGGTTCTTTTCTTAATTAAAAAAAACCAAAAAAAACAATAGATCCCTTTCCCCATGTTTGGTTGCACTTCTTCATTCCGGCTGCCACATTTTTTTCATGATAGTGTCTCTAGGCTGCAAGTCAGCTCTTTTACAGCTGGTGAGATCTGGTTCCTCTTTATGTGCCTGTCCTTTCAGTGTAAACAAGCAATGCTTCTCCAACTCCACCGATCACAAGGCTGTAAACAAAGTATATCACAAATTTAGCATCAGGCAAGTCCTTCTACTTGATACAAAAAAGGTATTATTTAATCTAAACACATTTCAACCTAGAGACAGTAACCCAGGTGATTTTTCATTTGTCTTGCTAAAAAAATGCTGGAACCCAAAATATCTTATTTAAATAATCTCATCAGAAACTACCTTTCTTGTGTTTTAGGGCTGGTGGTATTCAATGAAAACGCACAGGCAGGAATCTAAATGGAGAAGGTTGCCCCCAGTTACAAGAATAGCTGCACACCCTTACACTAGCAAAAATAGGAAAGAAAGGCAAGAGAGTTGAGTTTGAACCTTATTAGCCTAATGATTCCCTCTTGCAATTTCTGTTTGTGTACTGGCCTGAAAACTTGCCACTTGACAACATCAGGAGGAGATGTAAAGCCTAGGTTTTGGGGACAAGGGAAATCTGGGAAAACTCTTCTGCCCTGGGACGATCCCATTGGCATAGTGAGGCCAGTAGAAATTCCTGTGTTTGCCTCTCTTGGTGAAAGGAGCTGCCCCAGTCAAAAAGGCACATGGGCCCAAGCACTTCCTTCCTGTGCTGCTCACGGCCAGCCGTGGCACTAACTCTGCGCCCCAAGACTCAGCCTAGGAGCAGGGCTTCAAGTCAGGATGAATGGTTTTACAAAAACCCTCATTGAAATGTGCTGTCAACCCACTCAAAGCATGCGATAGTTAATAATCCCCAAGTGTCCTCTGTTATCTCTCACAGCTGACAGGAATATGGTAAGATGCCGACTCTTCTCCCCTTTTATAACAGTGCAAAGCTAAGTGTACTGACCTTTCATCTTAGCCCCATGGCTTAATTAGCTTATGAAACAGAAAAGCTCCCTACTGAACTTTATAAACAAAACAAACTTCTGTTAAGTTCATTTCTAAGAGTACTCTTTTTTTTTTCCTTGGAAAAAAAAAAAAAGCCTGTAAAGCTGAAGGCTCTTTGGTCTAATAGCATTACATTCACTTAAATCTGAGCTTTGGTGAGCTGTTTTAAAAACCACATAATTGCCCTTGTTCCTGAGAGGAAAAAAATATTGTATAACAACAGCACAACATCTTACAATTGCACGGTAAACAGCCCTGGGAAGTAGGTGCTACAGACAGTCTGTGACAGTCCACTGGTGAGACAGGACAGCTTTGGTGTGCAATTACCAACAAGGAGCAAAAGGCTGCAAGGGCTGCAAGCTTTTCAAAAAGGGTCTAAACCACTGTGTCTGGTCCCCTGCAATTGGTAACAACTTCTGAATGCTTTATTTCTGGAGGGGTTTGACCCCCATGTCTTATTTCAGCTGCAGTTATGAACGTACCCTATGTATTAATTCCTTTGGAAGCTAATAATATATTCTTTATCCTAAAGGAAAAAACCCCAAAACACTACATGCAGAAGACCTGAAATCAACAGAGCCTTAGAAATTTCTATTCCCCTTTTCTACAGGTGTGTTGTTTCTAAATTTTTAACAGAGACTTTCAAAAATAAACCTGTCTCTGACATACCATTCTAAAAATTAGACTGGCAATTATGTTCAAAAGATAGTGAACTGCCCAGCTTCATTCTGTTAAAAGATGCCTGCACCTAAGCTGTTCTTTAATATTATATCTCTTATATCAGAGAAGAAGAATCCCTTTCTGAAGGATTTGAAATCTTGGGTATCCACATGCCCATGCAGTCCAAATTACCAGGCAAATGGAAACCATTGTTATATCTTCAAGACAAAGCAGAGCAAAAACTGTGGCTACATGCCAACCCTTGATTTTACCTCCAATTTACCATCTGGCAAATCCTTTAGCTTCTGTTTACAATGGAGTGACAGCTAACTGCATTTGCCCATCGTTCAAAAATTAACATATGATATTGTCCATGACCACACTGGAGCAACACTAAAATCCTCAGTGATTAATGTTTTCATGAGTGCTTTGCAGCTGCTATCATCCACCAAACTATTTCCAGAGCTTTGCTGATAAGCCAAGGCACTGCCAATGCACAAGTACTAACAGAATGAAAACTAAAATAAATAAATAAATGAAAGTAATTGGTTTTTTTTTAATTATGACAATCAAAGTGTAACAGTGGGCCAAGGACTAAAGCAAATTTTCTTTTAAACATACATGTGTGTTCATCATGTATAGAAGCTTCAGTCCATACAGGGCAGGTGGCATGTGTGCAATTATATGGGTCCGTGTGCTCACATTAACAAAGGTACACGTTAATTTTTAGTGCACGTCAGTGAATACAGATGTATGATCAAAGCCTACCTCTAGCACACATGACAGACCTGCACAAACACATGTAAAACCTGGTGAAGAGCAGCAAGTTAATGGCCTAGACTAGGAGTGTTGTAGGTGCATTGACATAATTTAAGCCTCTGACATGCACAGGCTACATGTATTCCTAGAGCTAAAAATATACACAACTTACTTTAGCATTTGAGATTACATGTGCATAAAATACAGACAGGGATGCATATTCACACATAGGTAAATGGGGCCAGTCTGAACTGGAGATTCTCTTTTCTGTAAGGCTCTTATCACACCTGAAGAAAGGATATGCAAATTTCATTCAGTGCAGAGCCGAATCTTCAGGATGGCAATCAAACTGAATGAATCATGAATCAAGAGGAAAAAAAGGAAGCGTAAAGCTTTTCAAAAGTAAGTAGATTTTTATTTCCATTAACAAATCTGTCCGCAGACACACATGCCTAACCCCATATTGAGATGTTATTTGCATGGCAGAAGCATTTAGGAGCACCAGCTATGCTCTGATTCCCTTTCACTGTGTGCTATACATAGATCAAAAACACTGCCTTTGACCAAAGGAGTTTGCACTCCAATCCTTTATATTACTACCTAAAAAATTCAGGTTGGGTGATTTGTAATGTGTGGTCACGCATTACAAAATCCAGATATAGCTTTGGAAAAAGTTTATTATTGTTATTTTTCTCCGGTTTAATTCTATGCATTCATAGTGCACAGTGTGTTATGGAAACTTGAATGCACCCTTTTGGCTGAAGAGATGCTGTCAGCAAACCTTGACTCCTGTGTTTTACTTCTAGCTCTACCACTAAGTTGCAGCATGACTTCAAATGGGTCATTTATTTGCCTATTGGATCCATTTGCCTCACTGTAAAATGTGCTGAGTGAATGGTGGTGAGGCTTAGTGTCCAACATATTCATGTTCTCCCACAGAGGCAGAAGAAACACTCTTCTATTACAGTACTGCATCCATCATTGCACACCTGGTTCTCCTTACATGCAAAATAATACTGACAGCAACAGAACTTGACATTAAAAAGTATTTCCACATGAAACACTGTGTGAAAATTCATCTTTACTGTTAAGCAAAAAGCTCATGTAGGCACTTACCAAGAAATTGTTAGTACATTGGCAGTCATGACAAAGAAGAATGGTGATAAGCTAGCAGTGATAACCTGTTAAATTGAAAAGAAGGAAAAACACTGTGAACTTGTGATATCACAAATGAAAACTAAAATACTTTTACTGAAATTTAATTTCCATGTGTGCAGTCATATATTTTTCTTTTAGTTGGAGAAGATAGTAGTAGTCACCCATCACAATTTGATTTTGACTCCAACAGAACCCAGGACACAGCAGAGGCAGGGCAGGGAACCAGAGCAGGGGATCCCTTATCACATATCCTAGCTGGCCTGGCCTAGGAGCCTGCTGGCTTTTACTTGCCAACAGCAGGCTGGGGAGAGCAGTCGGATCCCAGGTTTGGAAAGCCTTATATTTCTGAGGAGAACAAGAGCTTGAAATGGCTTTATAGATGTAGAAAAAGCAAACAAAAATTAACAGAGTCTAGGGTAGAGAAAAACAACACAAATTCAGTAGGTTTATATTACAAATCTCTCATTACCCCAAGGTGTTCTGGGCAGAGAAGCTGGAGACAAATGACTTTATACTTTCCGAGTCCTGATCCCAGAAACAGCTAAATCCTGACATGTTACAATGGTTTGTAACAGATCCCTGCCTCAGCAGCTACGGAGCTACCACATCTGCAGCCTGCGTGCAGTTTTGGATGTTTTGTTGCCAGATGGATAATGTAAAATGGAAAGAGTTCAAAGAACAGTGACAGAGTCATTAGATGGGGGGATTGATTTTCAGTCAACAGTTAGGATAAGCAATGCCTGTGGGAAAGGAAGACTTGGTAGTGGTTTAGAAATACTTGGGAAACACAAGCACTAAGGAATGAAAGGAACTATTTAGATTAATACAAAATTGCCCAAGGAAAAAGATGAAATTAAGAAACAAAACATTTAAACAATTATCAGCTAAGATTTCCTAATCATTGTTTGCCTAGTTGACTCCCAGGAGAGACAGCAGAAACTTCATTCTGTAATCTATTACTTGTTAAAGCATTACTACATGTGCAGTAGGGAAGCAAATGCCATTTCAGAGTAGATTCCGTGCACCAGAGCTTGGACTAAGAGTGTGTTGGTCAATACCTGCTGTATTTGTTACGGCCACATTTTAAAAGGCAGGCTCTGAATCTGCCTGGAGTGTAATCAGAGCAGGATCACAAGCAGCAGGGATAGATGAAGAAGAGAAGGCTGTGTGTCCTCTCTCCAGCCCCACTCTATGACTTAGGTGGAGAGGGGACAACAATCTAAATGCAGCAGTGATACCATGCAATGGCCCAGGAGCAAAGGTGTTCAATGGGGACTGCACAAGGAGTACCTCCTCTGGCCTCTTTAGGGATGTTTTCTACTTCAGGGAGATTCAGGCATGCAGGTGGCTTTTTTCTTCCCAGACATTACCACGTTCTCCACGTGCCTATAGCCCAGGCCCCTGTCAGAGGAAATGAGGCAGGAGGTGGACTTGTTCCAGGCAGGATAACACACGACTGCAGATCCACTCCATTCCTGCTCAGCAACCAAATTGGTGGTACCAATACAACCACAGACACACCTCCTGATACAAACTTCATCTGACTTCAGTGTTTTCACACTGCCAGCCAGTGTAAAACATAGGCAGTGCTGTGTAGCTGTAAGCCAACAGAAAATGTGAGCTCCTACTCCTAAGGAAAATCAATTATATGTATCACTTCTACTTCTATAGCCTTGTATCTACACATGTAAGCAAACATACAATTAAACATATATACCCAAAAGATACTGACAGAGGACAAGGACAAGTCACAAATGCAGAGTTATGCTTCAAAACTCAAGATCATATTGCAACTGTGCACATCCAGTGGCCTGTCTCATAGTCATTTGCAGCCACAGAGAGCTGACACCTACTCTAAACAGTGGAAGTTAACTATTCAGGAGCTGAATCTGTCATGCACTTTACCTAAAAACCAGCTGCGAGGCTGAATAGCCATTAGTTCAAAAGCAGTTCACTAAAATACATTTGCATCTTGTTCTGGTGGGCTGGGTTCTCCCCTTACAAACAGTGCAGCAGATGCACCGACCCACAAGGAACCATTTCTCATTTACACTGGTGTGAATGCTTATGGAATTAACTATACTGAGTTTATTTTAGGTTAATGCTAACTTATTCCATAAAAATATACAATACCAATTACCGACCATGTAAACAGAAACTAACAAAGGATGGCAGCTGTGGTACATACAGAGCGTCCTTTTCTTTAAGCTCTTCTCCTCAAAGAAGCTGAAGTGCTGTATTTGAGAAGTGGCACAAGTTAAAGTTGTGTCACCCACTCTCTACAAGGGAGTCCTGTTTTTTTAGAAACTTGAGAAGAGGCCAAGAGCAGAGAAACAGGCATTCAAGAACCCTCCGAAAACAGACCCTATCAGAAACAATACACCATTCTACTGTGATCATCCCAAACCTCTGCAAAAATGCAGGCTGTAGCCTTTTGGACTATTATAGCTGAACACTGTTGTATTTTTGAGAAATTATGTAAGAGTCTCTCAGTGCCAAAGACAAACAAAATGTGGGTTGGAAGAGCGCATGAAGTGTGTGTAAGGAAAGAAAAACCAAATCACAAACAAACCAAAAGGAAAATACGTTGCTAAAATGTCTACCTTTGATTGTTTATATAAAAGAATAATATGTTTAAAAATGAAAAACAAGTTTTCAGAGAAGCTAACTATGTAATTTGTTCCAGGGGAAGAATCTAAATTCTAGGGACATAGTGGAGAAGGTAATTTTCCTTCAAGTGCATTTCAGTATTATCTGAAGTGTTTTAAGTGCACATTTAGTTTGAAAAAAAAAATCCCACCTACACTGATGTTCTGAATGGCCTTTAAAAAAAAACAAAACAAAAAAACCAACAAAATAAATTCACAACAAGCTAAGTGCAGTAATCTCTCTTTCTTCACTTTAAAGGTCACAGTTGTCCTCCTAGGCATTCAGATGCTTTAGTAAAAGGAATGAGCTTTCCAGACAAAAGAAAGCAAGTTAAAGGGCAAACTAAAGTTAATGATTTCCAAATATATTTTGATGCTGAATCTTAAAAACTAAGAGGTGGAAAGGAAAACTTTAATTAGCTGTAATATGCCTATTTTGAACAAAGCTCCCCAAGATTTTGACATACAGTCACTAATTCTATTAAATGATACAGGCTGGATGGTTGAACACCAACTATTTTAGAAACAGGAATAGCTCCATGGACTCTGCCTACTTTTAAAGGAACTGTGACCAGTCAGTATTACGAAAGCTACTTTAAAAACATTCATACCCTGAAATTTTCTTACAAAATTCTGACACAGCTTTCCTTGATTAGGAAAAAAAATTCAAGCATAGCATAACTTAACAAAACATTTCCATGTGAGCTGAAATTTTTCCTGAGAAATCATTTCAAGCCCTTCCTTGCATGAAAAATCAAAACAAAACAAAACAAAACAACCTCCCCTCAAGACTGTTACTTAAAATAAATCACTCTAAGTCTAATGTGTCATTCCATTGTACTGTGAAAACAAGATCCATTTTAAAGGAACACTTTATTAACACCTATTTGCCTTGATCCCAGCTGTTTCTGTAGCTCCAATCACTGAGTTATTCACGAGTAATTTTAAAAATTATCAAAAGTCTTGGCATTTCAAATTGCACTTCTTACTTCAACCAAAACCAGTTCTAGATCTTTACAATTGGTATCAGCATTGCAGGAAGTGTATCCTTGTAATGGATACTTATCTGGGGTGAGGCCTGAGGACAGCGCGCTGATCTCCTTCACGCAAGAGATTGGGACTGAACAGTCAGGTAACAAAACACTTAAATACTCTGGTGTTCTTCACATAAATACTCTAGAACAAGGGCTGAACAGGAAACAGGAGAAAAAAAACAGAGAGCAGCTCAGCCAGTTAGAGGTTTCAAACTTATTGGTTACAGGAGATTCCCAAATTCCGGTCCCCACATAAAAGGGTGAAAACTTTAGGCATCCCCATTATTCTGGGGACCAGAGATAGGCTTGATGCCTTGCAGAGGCTGACCTGGAACAGAGGCTAGACAGAGTGAAAGGATAAAGGGTAGGTATTTATTGAAAGGCCTTCACAGGGTACACCTTGGGCAGTGCAGGAGTCTCGCAGAGACTACACCCAGGATGGACACAGTCACAGGTTTTTCGGACAGATATAAGTTTTGTCCATTTACATATCAGAGGTTAATTGTCCAATTAACAGTTCAGGCAGTGGAGTCTCATTCTCTCAGTTTGCTGCCCCCAACCCACTTTGGTTTACATTTCTCAGGGCCTGAAACAGTAAGATGTCCTTGATTCTCAGGCCTACAGAGGAATTGTTGTGCCTGACAAAAAGGGGAAAAGCAGTAGCTAACATTCTATATGGAGCTCAGAGTTATACACTAAAGAATTGCAGGATTACAAATACATGAAAATATAAAAGCTAAAATCCTAAGGCATCAGGCTCAGATGCCATATAACATTCCACACACTGCTTACATTGCCATTTACATTTAGCAAGCTCCTCTCAAGGACAACACAGCACCCAACTTCAGGATACAGAGATTCATTCGATTCCAGAGCTCCAGAGTTTGCCCCTTAGCAGGCTGAATTACTGGCAACTGGAAAAACAACGGCATCATTGAAATGCTGGGTAACAGACTAAGATCCATAAAGGAGAAATATCCCAATGTGTGGAAGAAGTTGTTGCACAGTAAGGACAAATTCAGCACATAAAATCACCTTTGCACAGGAAAAAAGTAGGCATAGGAAAAAATGTGCTCTGATGCATCCGCTTTTTCTAAATTTGCATTAGTGATTCCTGAGTGAAGGGAGGCATGATTACAACTAGCTTTAAAGAGTTCCCAAGGAGCTTTGATGGGCAGACCACTGGACAATTCATTACATGAATGATTTTCTCCTTTCTCCCTATTACATTATGGTCAGATCAGAAAAATTTCCAAAGAGAAAGTAAAATTTGTCTCATAAATGTTGCTTTAAGAAAATAGTGGGAGGAAAGGAATTTATTTTAAAATAAGAGATTAATTTAGTTTACAGATAACAAAATAAAAAATAAAGACTGGAGAATTTCTTGCTGTAAACCATAAGAACAGGCAAGATAACTACTGAGCCAGCTTCCCTGTTAGATGTTCTTCTTGAACATATAACATCAGAAAACTCTGATAAGTCTGACATGTGGCTTGAAGACAGGCGATGTCATCCTAAGGGTTCCTGGTCCTTGACAACGCAGGAACTTGGATCCTGGGAGATAGAGGAATGTGGAACTGTGCATTCTTTTCTGCCTTGCCTTCTCCACTGACCAGCTGTGGTTATGCCATAGCCATAGCCTCTGGAGTCCAATCCCGATTGGTTCAAACCAGGTATCACTGGCCAGATAAACGTGTCATTCTTGACCAAGCTATCATGGATCCCTTTCATCCCCGACTTTACAATCACTTCAGAGAAAGATTTTCAAGCTGCAGAAGCTGGCTCTGGATTTTGAATATCTAGCATTTCTGACTTATTCAGGAACATGTTGTTTATATAGCCAAGAACACAGATGAGGACATTTTCAAAATTTAGATTCTGATTTAATCTTCCTATCTGGAATGGAAAGATATGGTGGGGACTTAGTCCTGACATGACCATGATTTGTTAATATTACAACTCTACTTGTACATTCCATATAAAACTATGTTTTCTCTGAAACTTTTAAACTGCTAAGAAGTTAAATGTCATAGTTCTCACTGTGAAGTGAACACAGAATACTTCACAAAAGTTTTCTTCGGTTTGTGTACACAGAGCCAATCCTTGTAACTTCACTTCCCCAAACTGCCAAAACCTCTGTCCTTACAAAAACGTGTATTTTTTCCAAAGAGAGTGTTTTGGAACAGCTCATCAAGTTCACTCACTCTTCAAGATAAATCATTCTATTTACCATAGGGTCATCTTCTCAAAACATCAGAAAGAAGATTCTGATGTATGTAACCTTTGTTTTCATCAGAATTAAAGCAATATCAAGCTTTTTATAGGCATAAGATTTGTTTTGTCCCTCTGCTGCGTGGTTTAACCAGCTGGTAAGATAGTCATCAAAAATCTCCAGGGAAATGTATCACTGTTAGTGCTACTGAAAACAGCTACATCAAGGTAATCCAGTACTATTAAAAAGATAAAAACTACATCAGGCAAACATCAATAACAACACTTACTTTTTTTTCTTGAGGGAGAGCCAAAGAAATAATTTCCCAGATTTCAGAGTTACATCTCTTTCTTACATATGTTTATTTCAGAGTAAGCATATGTAACGTGTGCACGCAAAATGTTATGCCAGGTATGAAAATATGGCAAAAAACCCCAAAATCTTCAGAATAGAAAAAAGAACAACTAATATTTTAATGCCATCCTCTCTATTCATTAATTCACATTAATTTTTCTAAGCTTTTAATACCATTTCTCTTTGTTTAAATACCTTTTCCATCTCAGGTGGTCTACAAACCATCTATATCTAGCTCTCCTCTGCTTTCCTTCATCAAAATTTCAGGCAATATAACATTGCCAGATGGGTAGATCCTCTGCACCTTAGCAAGAATATTTTTATTCTCAGACATCCAGCAGCTACAGAAACAGATGAAGACATTCACTGGGACAGCCAAATACATGGAAGAATACTGACCGACTGGAATATCCCCTGTCCAAACTCTGATTAAAGTGGTCCAGCATGTACTGATAAGTCTTTTTGAAATAACCCAGACTTGAAAGGAGATCTTTATAGAGCAGGTGCTGGCTGTGAGGTTTCAAACTGCGAAAAGTCAGCAAAGAGCAAGGAGAGGCACCAACAACCCCCAGTAAGCTCACTGATTGTGCAAGGCTGGTACTGTCACTGGAAATCTGCCATTAGTTGGCAGCAAAAATCTCTGCTAAAGATGACAAACATGGTACATATCTTCCCTCACAAGAAAGAGAGGATGGGACTAGAGCTAGTGTCAAGTCTGATTGGGTTACTGGCAATTAGGGCAGGGAAAAAACAAATACAAACTGGGTAGGAAAAAACCCTACTTTTTTGCTACGGCCATCAAACAAAATAAAGCACCGTTAACAGCTGCAGATACTGTGCACAGGAGATGTCCTACATCGTGAGCAGAGTTAAGCATCTGGATAAATTCTGCATGCAGAACCAGACCAAAAGCAAGGTAGCATTTGCTGTTTAATTTTAGGTCAGCTTTGGGGATGATCCAAAGATCATTCCACAGAAATAAAAACTTCCCTGGAAGCTTTCAATTATACTGCCTATTGCAATGACAAAACTTTCTGTGCAATCATTAGAAGATCAAAGGCTCTTCACAAACTATTTTTACAATACCAAGATCAAACTCTGGTTAAAAAAGATACAGCAAATTCAGGCAAAATTCCTCTGACCGACTCTCCCTGAAGTCTCCTCTCCCTAGATATTCATTTAGTTGCATTAGTCAATACAATGAAACAAACTCTGAGAGTTTTTTCAACTTTGTTCTGAGGGTCTGTTGTTACCAATAAGCAAGAAATAATATGCTGCTTAATGTAAGGGCTTCAGGTGATAATGCAGCCCCTGAAGGAGCACTACTAATAAATCCACTGACAAGGAAGGATTTCAATCAGCCATACAACTTTTTCCAAGGAAAGGAAATGAAGCTTTAACCTTGAGCCACTAAAATAATGGCTCTTGCCAAAGGAAACAGCAATACCGTGATCCTGCCTGAAAAGCTGAGAAGCTCAAACAAGGGAAAGAAACAATTCAAAGTGAAATAAATGGGAGGAAAGGGGAAAACAAAACAGGCTTTGCTCTCAATTCTGCCCGTTAGTTTAACACTAGCTTGAGCATCTGCTGTGTTATCCTCAGCCTGACCACAGTGCAGACATGCCCTGAGGGATTTCATCCCCTGACAGACTTAACTGGAGACTGTCAGTCTATGAAATCAGCAGACAGTGCAATGAGTTTGTGCATTACAGCATACTTAGGTGCACACTGCTCATAGGAGGACTCTGCTCAGCTCTTCTGAAGGAAGAAAACCCTTTAACCCTTCTGAAATACAAGCTGCTCCTTAAAGGACAACCTGGTGATGCTGGCACCATGGCAACAGCGGCACCATGGCAACGATGACAGTCAGTAACTTCATGATCCGCACAGCTTTGATCCAGCCCAGCCACACAGAAGTTTTTTCAGCTGCTGTAAATTTCTTTGAGAATGTTTATTTCATATTTGCCTAAATGCCTGTGCTCATCTCCATCTTCTCTAAAGCATCATTTTTCTCAGAGGAGGTTTTGGTCACTCCCTTCTGCCCTTTCTTTGTATTTTATATTTCTTCTTTTTATTTATTTTTTTTAGCATTATAAAAGCAATGATGATTCCAGGGGTTAAAAACACAATAAATTCCATGTATTGTGACCCAAAAGCAGCCAGAGTTTAAACATGCCTTAGCAGTCAAATGCCTAATGATAATGATACGACTTCGTTCTAGTGTAAATGAATCTATCTGGTTTTCATAGCAATTAGCTTCTGACAAAACTTTAAATCACCTACAAGTTACATTTAAAATATAGAACATACTAAAAGCAAAGGTAGATCAAATGACAAACACAACCAGCAGCTTGCCCTCTAAAATATTTTCACAATGAAAGCAGTATAAATGCTTGCCTCTAGAAAAACCATCAGATATTTTAGGGTGATTTTTCTTTTTTACATTACAAATACCTAAAACAATAATCTCTGTACTGCAGATGAGTATTTCTACATATTAGCTTTTCGACTGCTATAGGAAAGTAGATTTCTTAATTAGCCCTAGTATGCATTTAGAGGGAAGATAATCCTCTGCATTTCTGTGGCTAGGTACCTATATGCCGTGCCAGTATTTACAGAATTGGGTATCCATCTTCTGCTTTCTATCACGTTTATGAAGATTATTTCAGTGCTGTTTTCTGTAAGTTCTTTTTGTTTCCAGGATTTGATGACCGATACAACCATGATGCTGATCAAGCAAGTGCAAGGTGGGACCAACAGGTGGTTGCATCCTTAAATCTTCCTTAAAGTCATTGAGCATCCTGTCTTACCAGATAAATACATGATTAATGTTCAATCCCTTCAGATTAATATGTTACAATAACTAGTTTTTAACCCTGAGCATCGTGTGAATGTCAAGAGAACTGCTGAACTACTGTCTAATTTCATTTTTTAATTCCATATAAGACAAAAGTGGCCAAGCTATTGTGCTTGCACCGTACACATCTCATTAGCAGTTTGGCTTCAGGAGAAAATGAACCTTTAGGGGATACTGAAGCTGTGGTTACTAGGTCGTTCTGGAACCCAGCTGTGTGCCCTGCCCCATCCTACAGCTCAGAAAGGGCTCAGAAAAACCTGTATTCTTGAGGATCCTCTGCCTTCCCCTCTTTGAGGTATGCGGCACCTGTCTTACAGCTCTCAGCCATACCAAGACTTTATGTACAGCTCATGGATAGCCATTTTGACTCTTGGCCTTAATTTCCTTTTCTCTCCACTGTCTCTCTCTTTTTTAAACTTTACAGGAGCCATCACAACGATATGACAAGTATTTTATGCTGCAGAAACATCTTACGATGTTGAAGTACAGTAAGGAAAGAAGGATATGTGGATTACGGAGCGTAATTAATAGAATCTATGTAAGAAAATTCTCTTATGAGAAACAGGATACCTTGGTCATATTTACAATGATCAAAGAGGAAAGAGGCAAGACAAGACTCTTCCTTTTCAGAAAGACCTGCATCTATCAATGCATAAACATGTATCTATATATGCATTCATATATAAACATGTACTATATATATACACCACAGAAATACATAAACATACATGACTGATGAGATAGGACTGAACTATTACAAGCACATTATAACTTATTTTGCTTTCATCAAAAAAAAGTGAGACATTTAAAGAAAATCAAAGCTCTTTTCTCCTTGGAAATAATACATTGCGTTGAAAATTATAGCAGTGATTTCTTTCTGAACATCAAGTAGCCACTTCACACTACCTTCACTCAAACATAAAGATCAGACTTCATGATCAAAGATAAAGCCAAAAGAAGAAGCATTTTCCCTCTGCTATTGGAGATAATGGCCAAAACATCCATTTTCCCTTCCTGGGACTAAGAGCTCGAGCAGTGACACCAATCTTCAGCCTATAAAGTGGTTATAGCACAGAACCCAACTTTAAAAGTACGTCTACTCATATTTTAAATATTTCTCTTAAATGTGGCCATCTGTAATCCAGATACTGTTATTACTTTCAGAGTTCCAGTTCTAAGGACACAAAGGGAACAGCCTGCACAAGTCTTGTACGCTGTCCCTAAGCGTGCTTTGCTGATATGGAAACACAATCAATCCTGATTCAAACAGGTGTGTGCACATGCACCAGACTAACAGCATCTGTTCAGGTCAGTTCTGCAAATGAGAGGCACAATCCATGCAGCTGAAGCTTTGTCAAGTAAGGACAACAAAAGCCATTTAACAAGGGACATGAGAAGGCTTCTTTATACCAAATAAATTTGATTTTCTTTGAATTTGCCGAGAAGCATTTTGCCTATTCTTGCTATTTCACCAAACTTAAGATCCAACACGTCCTGTTTCCTGTAAATGCTTCATGCATTACAATGCTTAACTGTACTTTTCCTATATCTTTTCAGCTTGTCAAGGAGTCTCTTTTGCTTATATGCTGCCTCATTACTGCAAAGGCCTTAAACGGCTCCTGACATTTAACCTCTCCCCTGAAACCTCTAAGCTCGGAATCTGACAGGGCAGTGTGATTCATCATCTTGTTCTTATTTTATGAATTATTAAACATTTGTGTAATGGAATAAGCATTTCAACAGCAACAACAACAACTGTAAAACATTCTACCTACTAGGACCACAGACACAAACTGGATTGTACTAAGGTAAGGTTTAATCAAGTATTGGATGATGGCAGAGAATTAGGGAGAATTTATGATCCTCTCCTAATGCAGCAAGTCCGGCGTCAATGTGTACCTCACGGAAAATGAGGTATTTGCATCTTGACCTTAGTTGATACAAAACTTACATCTCATGGCATGCAGTTTATTAATCTTTCCCCTTCTGTCCTAGAAAAATTTCCATAGAATGTCTACTACTGCTGAAATTGTTCAGTCCCTGGAACCTTTTAAGCAGATCCAAGCTTGTAAAAAATATATATCTCTCTTTACTTTCACTCAGTCTTGGTATTATCTTCTGTTTGAGGCACTGAATATTTTACTGGTCAGTAATATGGCACACTGTGTAAAATAATTACTTTTTTTATCTGTTTTGAGAAGTATTGATTTTCAGTTTTGGGCAGCAGTCAGCTGTACTAACCCTCTGCTGCTGTAAAATACCACAATAAAATACACTTCATCTTATGTTAAGCTCAGCAAGAGCCAGACTTTCGGCATTCCAAGTTATCCTTCATCTCATGAGATCATGAAGGTAACTCAAATAAAATGACCATGATTTTTGTTGTCACACTTAAGCAGTGAATTTAACAGCCAAACGGACAGTTTGCTATGTGTATCTGGCACGAAAGGAGCTGGCTCCTTGGGAAGGAATGAGCTCAGCACCTGCCTATGCCTATCTTCTTCCCAAGTGCTGGATGCCCATGAGTGGGCACCAATCAGGAACTGTTACTATAACTGCCCTGCAGGAGAGGATGCACTTGCAAACTCTTCACAGGTGGACCATGACCTCCACAGCAGCAGCTCAGTGGTGGCTCAGCTGGCATCCAGGAGAAAAGACAAAGCCGGTTCCAGCAGACAGAGTGTATACTAGATAATACCTTCACAAAACAGACCAGAAGCCTGAGAGCAGTACACGCCCTCTGAGCAAGCTGCGGATCCAACAGAGAACTTTCCCGCGTAGGCCTCAGGTGGGTGAACATCCACCCAGCTGTGCACTCGGAAATCACTGCCATAACTGGCTCAAAGACCCAGATGGGGACGAGCCCAAGACTGATCACATCTGGAGCCCCTTGCTGTAGAGGAGGGTGTCGAGTGGGATGCTGCACACATTCTCAGAGATTGCTCTTTCCATGCTAGATTGCCCAAAGGTCTCATGCTGAACACTGCAGACTGAGGCCGTTGTCAGTTCAAGATCTGTGCATTTCTCGAGCGCATCTTCAAACCTCTCCTTGCCCCCAGTGTCACTGCTGTGAGAGAACAGACCTTATGCATGCTGCTTTTCTTATGTATGGAAAGACCAAATGCTGCTGAAAGGGTTCAAGGGCGCTGTGAGAACCAATGAGGATGCCCAGCTTAAGAGGAATATTTTAGTGAAAAGAAATGCAATGCAATTTTCCATTGTTAAAATCTATAGAAACACCTGAAGTGCTTATGTTCCTTGTCAACATTATCAGATGTAAAACATTTTTCTGTCGTGACTAACTCAGAACTCTGTGGAGGATATCAGCAGTATCAAAATAGCATCGGAAAATTTGGGATGCGTAATCGAGTTTTTTTTAAAAAATCTGTTAGCAAAAATAGCAAGTTTCCATCAACCTCTCTCCCAGATGACACTTATAGTTTTGGTATTTGTATGCATGTATAAAGTCCATTTCCTATTGTATTTCCCATCTCACAACTCCTTTGGGAAAACCTAATTCATAAACAAACAATTCCCAGAGTAGATCACTAAATCTCCCTACTGACCCCTTTCCATACTACCCAACAATAATAACAGAGGCACGGTCTCTGCATTGCCATTCTTTGGTGTGTTTATGCTGTTTTAGTAATGATGTAATGGAAAAAAAGTGACATGCTATTATTACTACTACTATGCTAAGGACTGCAAGGAAGAATTGGTATTCTTTAAGATTTTATTTTTCCATTTGAAAATGACAGTCTTTCCAGGGCTTTCTAATCATTAAATGCTACAAAATGTCAAAATATTCCATCAGAAATTTTAGGAAATGTGATACTTGAAAATATGGTATTTAGAAAACATTTATACAGCTGATGAATTTTGAGCAATGCCTTTTATGAGCAGTGTCACAAGGTTACACACTGTGGGCCTCAGCAGTCTCTGTGTGTCTCCATGCATGGGAAGACAGTGACAGAAGTGACTATAGTTAACTATTCTCTTGGCCTCCCATTCCCTCAGAAAGGGTTGGGGAAGCCTCTACAAGACAGACCCATTGCCTTCTGGCCCCTTAGAACCACTATCCACAGCAACATGCATGGAGAGAAAGCTGGTCTGTGCCCCCTTCCTCTCCATGCTGGCTGTGTATAGGTCAAGAACAGCCCACAGTTATCTCCTGAGATTGTCTGAAGCCTGTGTGACTCCCCCGAGTACCACATATTTCAGGAACAAAACATAATCCATTTTGTCTGCCTTCCCTAGAGCTCTGTGGCTGTTTGCTGACTTTCATTTAAAGTCAAAATCTAATCCCTAAACAGGTGTACAGAGTTGGACTAAGGAATGAATGCACTGGAGGTCTGGCAAAGAGTTGGTATGAGTTGGGGAGGAAGAGAAAGACACAGAGACCTGTTTCAGAGAGCAGCAGCTGAAGTTTCTGAAGGAAGCCACCTGAAGTGCGACACTCAGGGCCTATCATAGAGGTCAAGGCTCAAGAACTGTGAGACAGCCTGGAGACATTTCACCCACAAAGGCATTTAAAAATCAACAAGGCACATTCTGAAAAGAACAGAGAACCAGCAAAGGAGAAGAATGTGGCTATATCTTGCTTGTGTTTGGAAGCCCAGCCTTAGCTAGCTTTGGAGCTGTCTACGTTAGTATGTTACAGAGTGCACAGTTCTCCCATGTAATTTTGGCATTTACATCAGTGCATTAGCAACGGAAATGACTTCCAAAACAGTTCTCATTCTTTTGACTTCTCTTTGTCACAATAATGATTCATGTCCCAGCCTCAGCTCTCCATAGGCAAGTAACTCCAGGAGACTAAATAAAAACATGGGAGACTAGGAATCTATTATGCAGAGGAACAAATAAACCTGCGCTCTCTGCAATTCAAAATCCTGTTAGATTCGACAAAATTTACTTTTGAATTGTCATTTTCTACTGTCAAGCATATAGAGATGGTTTGTCAAGGCTAGGAATGAAAAAGTATCTTCCAAAGACTGTCTTGTCTCGGCACAAAGACATATTCCAAGCTCACAGTTCTGCCTTCAGCTTTACATTAAAGAGTATGCCAATACCAAATGTACACTTCAAATGGATAGCATAATAGATGAAAGGAAACAAACTATTTCAGAGCATCTCTTAGGGCTCAAAGTTAATGTCTTCTGAGACTGGATTTATTCTATGAAGCACAGCTGAAAATTGTGCCGCGATATCACCCCCCAAGTAGCAACACATAACTTTGTGTACTTCTTTGTGTGACCATGTCATGCCCAAAAGCTGCGTAGCTGGCTTTTTCAGTGGATACGTGATTGCAGCCATTTACACCACCCTCACAATATTAAAATTTTCCATTACCTGGAGATTCAAAATCTCCAACAAGTCTCAGCTGTTCTTACAAGACGGCTTCCTTAAATTGCAACAGTGCCCCAGGGAGCCTGTGTCACTTAGCTTAGTGGCCATGTAGCACACAATGAAGTTGTTATGGAGACTGATGCCTCCCCAGCAATTATATGGTGTAATTAGTGTTGGCTGCTACAACATAACTATCAAGCAGTCTCCATGGAAACTACCCGAAAACAGGTATTTTTAAGGTTTCAGCAACTGGTCTTTTTTATAGACCCTTACCATGCAGTGAAGTTCACACTGATTGCCTTCTTTGCTAGAAGCTCAGCTGAGAAACACATTTGCTTTTCCAAGGTATTTGCATAGTCCCCATGGTGACTCACAGGAATCAACCATGTGTAGCAAGAATAAATGTACATTTTTCATACAGTGAGGACCAATCACAACGCAATAAGGATTTTTATCATTTTTACTTATCTTTATCCAGATATGTGTGCACATCCACACGCATGGCGGTGCACAAGGTGTGTAGGTGGAACAAGTTCAGTTCTACTCTTATGAACCCCTTCTTGGAATCCTTGAAAACTTCAGGGTCACAGAACCTCCCTATCTCAGATTAGAGATGCACTTCTAACCACACTGGTGCCACAAAGAACTCCTACCAGTAGAGTCCGGATGGGTTTAACACTCAATTCTCCCTCTCTCCCAGGGTTTTGGCTTGCAGCTGCACAGTTTTTCCAGGTTGAGTGAGCAGAGATCTTGAGACAGTCTTGCACACAGTGCAGGATCTTTGTGGAATGAAAACGCACTGTGTTTATGGAACTTCAGTGGGAGTTTATGACATTTTTGCCTAAAGCTTTATGAGGTCCAAGCCAAGAAAGCAATGTGATTTTTCAGCCAAGAATCTCACTGTCACTTTTGCCTGAGCCAGCAGCATGCAAAGAAGACACTACTTCAGTCTACAATATAACCAAGTGGGCAAGTGCCAGAAAACCAAACATGTTCTCGTTCTAGTTATGATATACACATAAAATTTTTAAACAGACTTTTAAATTCCAGAATCCTGTTCCATCAGGGCAGAGAAGAACAAGGGAGAGACATTTACTTCAGAAGGTACCCATGGCAAGACTCTTTTATAAATTTCCTGCAAGTTAAATAGCCCCCAGCAGAATATTTTCTAGCACTTGCATGTCAAGCAGCAGTGAGAGAGGAATTAAGAGGTATACAAATTGAAGCACATGTTTTGGCAGAGGCTTTAAGATTGCAACAACGTGGAAAAGCATGAATTCATTTTATTTCTCTTGGTTGGTTTGCCCCTGAAATTACAGCAGATAAAATTCTCATGGGATCACTATATGTGAAGAGAGGTGCAGTGAGCATAACCAGGCTAGGAGCCCCAGAAGACCTGCAGTTGTGGCCTCTCCATTTTATGAGAAGCAGAAAAAAGAGAACTTCTGCTTTAATAAAAACATCAGTACTTTTCCAACCATTAAGATGGATATCATCAATTATTTTTGCACTGACATGAAGAGGGATGTAGTCAATCCATTCTCTTCAAGGCACCATGGGGAGCAAAGAAGCAAAAACACAGACACAAAATATAAAGTTCAAGACTACAGGAGTCATTCTGAATGGCAGGAGGGATTCTGGGCAGCCATTATATATTTCGGGGGAAGACTAAGCCTGCTGGGGTATAAGTACAGCTGGTACACAGAACCCACAGATAAGAGATGCTTTCAGACACTCCTGCAAAGCTGCTTTTGCAATGTCTGGCAGCCAGCATTAAACACAGGATGACCTGGGGCAAATACATCTAAAGTTAACAAACAAGGAACCAAAGCAGCTGTCAGAGGATGCTTTTATGTATTAGGGAGCCTCCAACGCTGTTCAGATAAATTAGAGATTACATAATGGTGCCTGGGATGTTTATATAGAAAATAGTTGCATACTCCTGATTCAATTATTCTATATTTCCTTCCAACCCATGCATAGGAAAATCAGTGTAAACCTCAGTGCAACTTGATTTCAGTTATTCAATTTCCTTTCTTCAGGTAAGGGAGGAAGAAAAAGAGAATTCAAAATCCACTGACCTTCCCATTTGTTTTTCCTATTTATAACAAGCTGCCTCAATAGGTTCCTACTGGAAACAAGCTGAATTCCCTACTACAAGTTTATTAGGATAACACTAAACACGATATGGGAATATGAATTCATAAGTAACCAGTATCTTGCTGAATTTTTCCATTCTATTCATGATTTAAATTATTTCTGCTGCTTAACTTTTAGAGACCCTAACAGGCTTCATCACCAGATATAGATTGGCAACCTTAATCAAAACAAACTCTCTGACAGCACTGTTAGAGCTCATTAGCATTCTCACCAGATGCTTCTGTCTGTATATATGAGCATCTCCAGTTTTTCCTTTCCAGTACATGACCCATGATACTAGCACAGCTTTCAAATTAAAACAAGAAATCTCAGAACAGTTTCAAATCCTTGCTCTTCTGGGGATTAAATCTGTGCAAGGCTATGACAAAGCATTTCATATTTCTTGGACTTCTTAAAAACTTTTTTTGTTATACAGATCACTTCACTCATTTTTTTTGGCGTTTCTCAGGAATTTATGCAGATATGACTAACACACACACACTATTTGCTTTCACAGAAAAAGTGCAGAGACCATTTGTCACTATAATTATCATACAGGGCTATATACACAGATGAAACCTGTGCTTCATCTGTCTCTGCAGAAAGCAATGCTCTGATATGAAAGCTGTCAGAAATCATTGCAGGGAAGAATTTAAAAACCTCATGCATTGATTGAGTTGCCGCAGCCAAAGTAACAATCATAATAACAAGTTACAACCCAGCTCCAGTTTTTAAGTGAATGAAAAATTACAGGGCAGGGAGGCCAAATATGTGGGCTTCACAAAGAATGTGTCCTTGGATGTGCACAGCAGAGCCGATCAGATCTCATGGTTAGTTTATTGGAAATGAAGCTGTGACAACAATCTCAGCCCCAGCTCATCAGTCACATAGGTACAAAGCATCCAAATGGAAAACAGATTTTCCAATTCTCTGCACCTCCCTAGAGGCCTGTGCTGCTGTCTGAGGACTACAGCATTCTCCTTTCTTGGCTCATTTACAAGATAAACATATTCTGGCCTCAAACGCTGCTGCTTTCCAACTGCTGGTGAAAACTCCAGTCAGTCTGAGAGATTAAGAGGATGATCTAGGGCACTACTCAATCCAAGAAAAATGCTCATGTGGGAACGCAAAGCTGTTGTTGTGACCAGAGGTGTTTTTTTTTTTTCCACTGGATCCCATTCAGCAAGTCCAGATACAAATACTTTCTATCTTTATTCTTTATCCACAGTAACTTCCTTCCTTTTTTTTTTTTTAAAGGGAGCCAGCCACTTAGACTTCAACAGATTTTTACAGTGCTAGTTAAATGCTGCTTTTCTGCGCTCACAGTGATTTAAGATGTGACTGACACAGCCCTCATACCTGAGCAATGCTGAGCTGGATCAGTACGTAGTTTTAACACTTTCAAACACCTGCAGGAAGTAGTACTAATGATCAGACAGACGGGACGCAAATCTTAACTATACAGTACATGAATTTATAGTTCCTTGTAGATTCCTTGGGAGAGTTTTTTGGGAGCTGGTAGATCAGCCTCTACCCTTAAGGCAAGCTCCAGTTCAGCTCTTGCTTTCTGCTTGTCCGTGTCTATCTCTGCAGTCTCTTTGATCCCTGTTCTAAAACTGATGTATGGTGCTTCCAAGCTTTTCAAGCATTCGCTGACTGCTAACCCCAAATCAGCTGCGTTTCAGCACTTGGAGCAGCAGTTCCTCCGTGCTCCTCATGCGTCCTTAGACGGGTATGGTAGAACCCTAAAATAAGTCACATAGCAAGCTTTAAAACACTCGGGGAAGACATTAGGGAAACTGCTAGTGTTGACAAAATTATTAGTGCTACAGACAGATCTCATGTCTTCATTACTTATTGCCCTCTTTCAACTCAAGATGAGACCTATAATTTGAGCACTGGGTTAGAAGCTACAACAGGAAAATGACTAATTGCTCTGTTACAAAAACCTTCCAAGCAAGATAATTAAACCATGTCCATTGAAAAGCATGTGCTTTTAAGGCTAAAGAGCAGATTAAATTCTCACAGTGACACAGGAACAAGTTTTTATTTGCTCTGAAGGTACATAATTTCATTTACAACAGTGGCTAGAACAAACTTTGTATCACTTATGTCTAGAGATGGCCAAACCCCTACAAATCTAGGAACCCTTGAACTCTGGGAAAACTTTGATCCAGTCCAGACTTTGTGGCTCTGATCCACTTCAGCTGGGACAGACCCAAATCTGCTTAAAATATATTTCACAACACATCTTTGCCTGCATTTTTTTCCAATAGGTCATAAATACCACATGTAAAACCATTTACCCTCATTCACGACAACTACTAGCAGAGCCAGCTAGTCCAGTCTCCAACCCAGAACGTTAAAGAAAAACCAACCAACCAAAAAAAAAACGACTCAAGAGCAAGTTTTAGTTTAGTTGACTTGCTACCAAGGAGCAAGAAGAAAGCTAAGGTACTAAAATCTGTGCAGTCAGAATGTTTGGAAGAAATTCAAACTAGTGAGAAACACCATGTGACTTGTACAGTGGGGAACAGCTTGCAAAGCACAGACCAAGCCATATCATTCCATTCTTGTTATCCCCAGAAAAAAAGAGACTCATTTGACTACCATTTGTAAAGAAGCATATTATGCAAATCTATGGTTTGGGGTTTTTTTTGATAATGTAACAGCTTCATTCACTGTATTAGGAAAGGTGAGATCACAAACCACATAGGAAGGTTGTGGTTTTCAGACGACCTAGCTGAAAGTGATGAAATTAAGTAAAATCTAACCAGGGAAAGGAGTCTCACAAGCTCTTTTGGCTGCATTCACCATCAATAATTTTAAAAATGAGTTATTAATAGCTTAAATCAGGTACAGCCAGGCCCTAGATTCACAGATCATAGGATAATTCCACTAAGAATGGACCTCAGGAGATCAGACTGGGTTGCTTAGGGCTTTATCCAGTTGGGTTTTGTAAACCCTCAAAGACGGAAACAGCACAGCCTTCCTGGGCAACCTCTGCCCTTGCCTGACTTGTCCTTGGGGGGAAAAAGTTTTCCTTGTACCTAATCTGAACCTCTGTGTTTTATCTTACACACCCCTACGCAGCACTGTGAATAGCCTGGATCTGTCTTCTGGATGATTTTTCCATAGCTACTGTGGAGAAATGGGTGGCTGCTGTTTGTTAGGTGCTCCCAAAGATGTCCCTGGTCCAGCAGCCACTCCTCAAAAGGCAAGTGATCCAGTCTCCCGAATTTATTGGCAACCCTCTGTCAAACTCACTCCAGTTTATTAATATCTTCCCTGTATTGAGGTGCCTAAAACAAGGCTCCCTATTCCAGATGTCGACTAACAAGTGCTGAGGGGAGGGTCATGATCACTTCCATGAATTTAGTGTCTATTCTGTTATAAGTACAGCCCAGGATACTTTGAGATTTTTTATCTGCCAGGGCACACTGCTGCATCATGTCCAGCTTACTGTCTACCAAAATCCCAGGTCCTTTTCCACACAGTTGCTTCCCAGCTGTGCAGTCCTCAGGCTGTATTATTGCCCCCGACTCTTCCTTTCCATGTGCAGGGCTTCACATCTGCCCTTGACGAATTTTCTAAGATTTCTGTTGGCCCATTTCTCCAGCCTGTCTAGGTCCCTCTGGAAGGCAACCCTACCCTCCAGTGTTATTGACAGGTCCTCCCAATTTGGTGTCCCTTGGAAATGTGAGTGTACTCTCTTACTTCTCATCCTTCAATAAAGATATTAAATAGGAAGGGACGCAGGACAGACCCCTGTGCCACTCCACTTGTCACAAGACTCCAGTTAGAGTAGAAATCATTAACCTCTACCTTCTGAACCTGATTCTCCAACGATTTTTTAACCCATCTAGTTACCTGCCCATCCAGACTGTAATAGTCTGATTTCGATATAATAATATTGTGGGAGATACCATCAAAAGCCCTGTTAATGTCAAGGCAAATGACATCCTCAGCTCTCTCCTGCAACAAAAACAGTGAGAGTTCTGGTATTGAACTTCAGGGAGTTAGTTGTAACTCTTGGCTCAGGAAGGACACACTGCAAACAATGGCTGGTGCACACACTCTTAGAAGGAGTATTCTCCAAAACACCTTTGGAAAGTATAGGTTTGTGTTACTGGGATTCAGTAGTCCAAATCCTTAGCTGCAATAATCATCCCAGTTCCAGTAGACTCAGTCTATACACAGTATTTAATCTCGGATAATGATCCTGGGATATTACACACCTGATATTTGTTGCCTCAGCTCTATGTGCAGGTTGCACAGACAGAACCTAGCAAGCATCAAGGAGGAATAGCAAGAGAAACTAGAGATGCAGAGATTCCTCACTCCTCCTGGGAGATGCACAGCTCCACTGTGTTCCTGTAAGGGTCTTTTTCTTACCTTTGCAAGGAAACTCCAGGCTGCATATTGCCCTGAGGTTGTGCTGCTTTTTAGCTTCACTGTGTGCAACATCAGAAAGAATCCCAACAGTCCACTGCAAGGGATGGGGAAAGCTTGTTAATAAAATCTCTTAATTTCAACTAAACAACCTCTTACAGGCATCTTGATTTTCGTAATGAAGAACTGTAGTATTAATCCTATTTGGAGAAAGAAAGCTGGTGGACAAGAAGCTTACATTATGTCCAGTACATCTAGGGTTTTGTTAAGTCAGTGACTAGAGTCTGAGTAAAGTAAGTCTTATGCTCTTATGGCTGGTCTCTAAGGCACTTGCATAATCAGAAAAGTAGAGATTATTGGAAACATGAGGGGAAATATTAACTTCAGGCATTGAAATGGCTCTGAATAACAGCAATGTTAATTTCAGCAGGAACCACATGTATTTGGCAACTAACTCACTTCAACCTCCACAGAGCCTTGAACTGAAAAAATAACCACTGGAAAGTTTCTGCCTGAAGCTTTCAAGCTGTTTAAACTTCATGAAGCCTAAATTCCAATTAGAAAGTCAAATACATCTCTACTGTATAACAAATAGATGACTCAGTAGTGCTGGGAACAGGATACTCCAAAGTTTTCTGCTGACAATTAAGAGAATTTTGATTCTCAAGTCATATAGGACAGCAGTCCCCAGCACTCCTGTAGCCAAGACTACTCTTAAGGAAATTCTGTTCCATATCTCACCAGACTTTATAGAGTTTATGCGATTCTGCTCTGGATTTTGTTTCACTTGTCACATATGTATAACCCACTGATTGTGAACCAGCGGAAAAGTGTAAACCAGCAAGCAGGAAACAGAAAAGGACTTCAGAATATGTAAGGCACAAATTACTCTGGGGCATCAGAGATTACAAAGTACTGTGGGAAGCTGCATGGGAAAGGAGATAGGATCAACATAGAATACAGGTGGTGAAGCAAAAAGTGCCCTAGTATTTGCAGAGGGTATGCTGTTCCGGATAGTGATGCCATGCAGTTGATTCCCTCTATACAACAGCAGGAAGGGTGGAAAATGATAGCTCCTCGGGTCAGAAGCTCTGTGCTGGGCTCCAGTATATCAGCCAAGTGCTGTTCCCTGCTGAATACATGTGGGCAAGTTCCATCTCAGCTGCATGTCCATACAGGCACCAAAGAGTAGGGTAAGATAACTTCCCAGCAGTAGAAGGTATTAGAAATTTTTGCATCGAGCCATAAAACAAGATCCTTTGGGATGTGTGTGAAGTCTGAAGCCAAGGAAGTAGATGCTACTTTGATGACAAAAGATAGGCCTAGACTTGCAATTTGTTACAGAGGATGAAGTGCTGAGCAGTAGAGCATTCCACTCTGAGAAATGAATGAGTTAAATGAATTAACATTGCCCATACTTTTAAGAGTCCAGTAGTTTAAGTTTTTTTCCAGATTTTCTGCCCTGCTGTGAAGGGCTTTGTAGGGGTTTGGGTTCTTC
>VWPU01018650.1:0-38470 GCA_013398955.1 Callaeas wilsoni | reverse complement strand
AAAGAAGGCATTAAATATCTCAATATCTTCCTCATTCTATGTCACAATATTTCACCCCCATCCAATAAAGGATGGAGATTCTCCTTAGCCCTCCTTTTTGTTGCCAATGAACTTATAGAAACATTTTTATTCTCTCTTTATATGGTAGTTAATATGTAACCAGATTAAGTTCTAGTTGGGCTTTGGCCCTTCTGATGTTCTCCCTGCATAACCCCACAACAGCTGTGCAGTCCTCTAGAAAGGCTAACCCTTCTTCCAAAGTTCATAAACTCTGGTTCCATTTGAATTCCATCTGGTTTCTTTCCAAAGCCCAGCCTGGCTGGGTGGGGTGTCACTGTGGGGCTCTGGTTTCTCTGACATGAGAGGGGACAGGTCCCCAGATGCCCCATGTGGCAGTGTCAGTGCTGCAGTACGGCCTGAAGCAGCAGTGAGTGGGGCAGGCTGGGGGAAGGCTGGGCTGAGAGACAGACAAGAAGCACCAGCACCCAGGGGGATCTTCAAAGGCTGGGGAGAGGGTACAGGGGCTGCGGGAAGTGTCTTGGGCAGGGCAGGTTCCCCCCTTGGGGCAAGAGCCCTCAGGGCTGTGGGGATGGCTGCCCCCATCCCTCGGCTCTATATTTCCTACTCCAGCTGCCCCAGCCTCCATCTCCCCACCACCCAGCCCTGCTGAGCTGCTTTCTCCCTCCTCCTCCTCCTCTAGGCCAGAGCTGGAAGAATCACCAAAATCCTGGTGCTGCTGGGCATCCTCCAATACACAGTGAGGGTGGATCTTCCATCAGTGAAGGTCACAGAAGAGTTCCTGAGGCAACACGAGAAGCAGCGCATCCTGGATACGGCCCAGCTGCTGGTGATGGAGCAGATGATGCAGAAGCAGTCTGGACTCACCCCAGGAAGAATGCTCTTGGCTTGCCACGAGTGGTGGTTCTGGGTCGGTGCTGAAATCCTCCTTGTGCTCTTTGGGATCTACTGGCTGCCCAGGCAGAGCATCTCTGACTGTGATGACAGCAGCCAGTGGGAAAACTCCACCAGTGCCCAGGAGCAGATAGAGGAGGAGAAGGAGGTCTCAGAGGATAATCCTGACTCTTATGACACTGCAGAGAAGCCCCCGGATAAGGTAGGGACCTCTGGTGCATTTGCCAAGCCCTTCCCAAGAACAACTTTCTAAGGACTGCATCCAGCCATGAGAGCTGGCAGCACCTACAAATACCTGAATGCAATTATGTCCTGCAAGGACATAATTGACCCTCTGCTGCTCCTGCCCCTGAGATCACTCATTGTGCACTTTTTTCACTAGAACTGAGCACTGTGGAGGATCTGCTGGCGAGACACTCCTGCGGCCGTGGGGAGCAGCGATGTGAAAATGTGCTATGCTACCTCCCCTCCTGGCTGATGAGGCAAACAAGACTTCAAATCCCTGCTTCCTGTGCAGCCCCTGCAAATAGTCCCAGTTGTGATGATCCTCCTGCCAGGAAGTGCAGAAGCCTTTGTAAATTTATTCGTAAATATATTTGTAAATATATTCGTAAAATAGGAAGGTGCTCCTTGTCTCCTGAACTACAAAGTGGGTCACCTTGTCATAGAGGAGATCAGGTTGGTCAGGCAGGACCTGTCTTCCACAAACCCATCCTGGCTGGGCCTGGTGCCCTGGCTGTCCTGTATGCGCCACATGATGGCTCTCGAGCTGTCCATGACCTTCCCTGGCACCAAATTCAGGCTGACGGGGCTGTATTTCTTCTCACTGTCCAGTTTTGAATACCAGAGACTCTTGAATGTCCTCCTCCTGGGTCCAGCTCTGAGCGCTGCCCGCAGAGGTGCGGGGGGTTGCTCTGCACTATGTGCTGTGACAGGTGCTTTCCATTTCCTACCTCTCACATGGTTGTTTCACTAAGATATTTTGTTTTCTGTGTATTAACAGAAGAGCTGGATTGCACACCGAGCGCCCAATTTATTCTTCTGCTGGAGGGCTGGGTACAGAACTTTGTTTCAAAATAGGCAGTAGTATTTTGGGGCAGAAGACCATATGGCCCACCAAAGCTTGTACCTGTAAGACTTTAAAAGTATTCAGACACTTTTATTGTTCAAATATAATTAGTGACAGTGCCTTGCCAATTTCTTCCCTTGAAAAAATTGTATCCAGTCACCTTGCAGGGCCTCTTTTTACACATCCAGTGCTGACTTTGAATGTTTGTTTTGCACTAAGCAAGTTTTAAAAAAGGTAGTCTGTCTAAATACAATGTGTTTGATATAAGGACAGGGAGTGTATTGCATCAATCTGTTACCCTTTGACTCCCAGGGCATCTTTGGCTGTTGCAATCTCTTTATTCACTAAGCCAGAGGCGACATTAGGCAAATCTTTTTCCTTGATTCATGGTCTCTGAACCCAACATTAGGTGTGGTTTCCACCCTACCAATTCTTTCCAATGAGTGAAGGTGGGGAGATAAACACCACTTAGCTAATGAGAGTTGTGATCTTGTCAATCCTTGTGACAAGATGACTAAGACTGTGCTATTTTGCACATCTATATTATGTATTACATGTCAAATAAAGTTAAAATTGCTTGAAAAATCTAATTTGAGTCTCTCAGCATCAGAAAATTCAGCATGAAGACTGAATGCTATCCTTTTGAGAGTATGCTGGATTTTACTTGGCATCCTTATTCAAAATATGTGAAGTAACATCTAGTAGACCTCATCACACTGACAGTGAAGACAGGTGAAATTGTGCCCCACCTGACGGTGCTAAAGGCAGGCTTGGTGGATAAAAATCACAGTTTTTAATCATACAGAGCAGACTGTCTGCTAATAATTCTTAGGAATCAAAGAATTAAAAATTATTAGAAAGATTGGAGGTTTTTTGTTGTTCTTTTAACTAATTTAAATTCACTGTATTATACAAAGGAGATTTGAGTGCCTTCATGTCATTAATTAAAAATGTTAGTAACTTCACAGAGACTGAACTTCAGAAAGCTCACTGCTTTGAAAGATTCTATCAGTGTAAAAACAAATTCTTTATACTTAAAATGGAGAGCATAATAAAATCCATAAGGATATTGCCTTGCCTAAAGGCAATTGTGAGTGGTAATCTTCTGTTGATTCTGTTGGTGCCAGTATTTCACTTGGGGACTCAGTGATAGGGAGTGGGAAGGAAATTATTTGTTTTATCCCAGAGGAGGTTTTGAGATGTTTATTTTTTTCCTTGTGCAGCATAGAGAAAGAAAACTGATATCCTGAAAGTTTTCAAGGAGTGGTAATCTGAAAATTATGGATCATTCAATTTTCAAGCACCTTATTAGAGGAAATTAGTAGGAATTATTGAATAGAAGTATGGCAAACTGGAAAAACTCCCAAAGTCCACATTTTCAATTTTTGTTTTCGAAAACCTGTGAAAGGGAGATCTCCTATTGAAAAAAGTGATTTGTAAAAAATTCTCAATCAAAATTTGGGCTCACAGAATTTATCACAGAATGGTCATGGTTGGAAGGGACCTTTGGGTCCAGTCCCCCTGCTTAAGCAAGGCCACCTAGACCATGTTGTCCAGAGCCACGTCCAGGTATTTTTTAAAATTACCTCAAAGGATGGAGACTCCACCACTTCCTTGGGCAACCTGTGCAAGTTCCAAGTCACATCCACAGTGAAAAAGTATTTCCTGATATTCAGAGGACCTCCTGTGTTTCAGTTTGCGGCCACTGTGTCTGGCCCTGTTGTTGAGCACCACTGAGAACAGCCAGTCCTCTTTGCAGCCTCCCTTCAGGTATCTGTGCACATCAATGGGGTCCCTCCTGAGCCTTTTCCTCTCTGGCTGAGCAGTGGCAAAAGCCTGACTGAAGTCGAGGCAGACGGTATCCACTGTTCTCCCCTCATCTACCAAGCCACCCAATTTTGATTTCTGAAAGCAGAGATGAGACAAGGGTGGAAGGATTATAAAGGCTGAAATTGCATACAGAAAATTGAGACGTGTGGAAGGTATTTCTGAAGTCCAATAGTAGCTTTTAATATGCTTCTATACACATAAGATATGTTGTGTAAATATGTATGTGAAGGTTACATGCTAATCTTGTCTTGTCTTAGCAATCTTGCCTGAATAGAAAAAAAAGAAAAAAATTCATTAGATCAATGAAATAAATTTCAGACTGACTGGCATAACATGTTTTTGAGCTGTTCTTCATTGGATTCCTGTTCCTTTCCAGTCCTAGCCTTTTCCTATCCTGTCTAACCTTTCAGACATTCCAGTTATTCCAGTTATACTGCAGCTGGACATCTGTAAAGCAGAGGTGATGCTCCTTCCTTGGCCTGTCCCTGCTATTGGGATTGCAAATTACTCCATGGGGAATCCAAGTCCTTCTGCTTTACCCTTCTGCAAACTCGATGTTTAGTTTGAATGCATCTCCATCACATACCAGATCCCCACCCCGTGTTCAGAAATGAGGAGCTCCAAGATTTAGAGGAGTGGTTGAAGCACAAGAGTCAAGTGAATGGTGTGAAATAAGACAGGTAAGAGACACAGCAGCTTCTGGGTGTGCTTTGAGACCTTCTAGATCCTCAGGTAGCTGCTCCTGGGGTTGTGAGGGGTCCCAGAAATCCTCTGAGGAAAGTCAGGGTGGCAGTAGCTCTGCATAGGGAGAGCTACAGGAATCATGGACTCCCGGGAAGCCCTGGCAGCCTCTCATGAGCTCCGCCAGCTGCTCCTGATAAAGGGGTGCATTAAGGTTTTGGATTGAGCTGACTCCTGACAAAGCAGAGGAAAGAACCCCCTGAGCAGCTATGAAGGGAAAGCCTATGTAAAGGCCCACCTCGGGGCACATAACTCTCTCCATCATTGTCTTTCACAGAGCCAGTAATGGCCATTGCTTGTTATGTAAGCTGAATATTTTTCTCCATTTTCGGCCTTCGCAATGACGTATGAAAACTGCTTACAAAACATATCTTTTAGTTAACATTGCAAAGAGATAACTTTGTTCTTTTTATTAGTAAATATGCTTTGTATTTGTATTTGATATTAGTAATTGCAAACTCTTCCATGTAACAGTTCAACAGATTTAGTTTATCTGTCACAAAAATACTTCTTTCAATGTTGTCCTGCACAACCCTGCTCAAGAAGCTGAGATGTTTAAAGGTAAGTGTCCTTCCTCCCATGAAAGCAAGAATAGTTTTTTGTCTACACACCTTCCTAGCAGACCACTGTCCTCCACTCCTGGTAGATAATGCACTTATTTCTTCTGTTTCCAAGTCCCCTGCCTGTGTTGCTCTTCTGAAGTGTTTCAGCAGCTGAGTTAAGGAGATCAGTCAGCAAGAAACTCCAAAGTTCAGGGAGGAAACCCAAATGTTAACCTACATCCCATGAAAATGTAGATGTTGGTGCTTTGTAAGGATGTACAGGTCTGTCTGTTGGTGATATAGAGGGTTTTATACCCAACACTGCCACCACAGGAACCCTTTTGTCCCTTCAAATTTGTCTGTTTACATGGATCTGATTTGGTGTGTCCTTCTGCCTTTCTGTTTAGATGCAGAACTCAATAGCAGATCAAACTTGAGAGAATGAAAACAGCCAAAGAGCTTCCAGGCTGATATCACAGCTGCTGTGGTTGCAAGGAGTTCATTCCTTTCTTTTTCTTTAATTAAATAATTGGTATTTGATGGGGATCTAGCCATATCCAGCCATTGATCTCATGACAAATGAGAAGCAATTCCTTACTTCTAACTAACCTTAGCCTCTGTTACACACTCGGATTTCAAATATTCAGCATCCAGCAGTTATGCCTCCCCAGACAGGAAAGGGACTGGGGATCACTGCACCCCAGCCCATATTCTGCACAGGCTCCTGTTATCAGATTCCTAGTCCTGTTCTGGGTCCTAATCCCTACTCTCTAAACCACGGACTGCCTGTGACCGTATTCTTCCAGACAGCTCCACCTGAGCCAGCTGAAAACCAAAGAGTCTCGGTGAATTTCTGTGTTCAAGGTCGTTCTTGAAGATTGGGAAGAGCCAACTGTAAAGTGAAAAGTAATTTTGTCAATCACAGCATAATTTGTTTGCCTAAATGTAAACATGTAAGGTCACTTCAGACACCCTCATGTTTGCAGATATTTGAGAGGGCTGGGAGATGTGCTACAGAGCTTCTTCCAAGCCATCCCTTCTGGAGATACAGCTAATGGAGAGATGGGGTATCCAAACAGCAAATACAATCTCAGACACACTTGGGCAGCTGACTCCTTCCCTCAGAAGCAAAGAGGAACCAGAGTAGGACAAAAGCCTCAACTCTGGTGTGCTAAGTAGCAGCAGCAAATCATTCCAGAGCACAGCAGAGGGTGGCTGCATCTGACAGGCTGGCAGGAGAAAATGCTGAAGTGCTGCACCTTCCCAGACCTTGCTCATTTCCAGAAGGACAATAAAGTCTAATGTTCACTCCAGTTGTGAGTCTGACCAATAAGCCTCCCTGTCACAGAAATAATGGTGATGGGAAAAAGTGCAGGTTTAGGTATATCAATCGTTTTTAATAGGATTTGTCACACAAGTATTCACCAGTGAGGACAGAGACTGGATTATATGTTCCTGCATTTGTTCTTGTGCCCAGGTAGAGAAATGACTGTGTGGAAAAGATCACACTGGAAATTGCTTATGGTTTCGGTTTCAGCAGCATCAGCCCAATTTTTTCTTATCAAAGTGAGGCCTGAGGAGATGGCAAAACTCCTAGAGACCTTAATAAAAGCACTAACAGACCCCTCGACTCTGCTACAAGAATAAAATAAAATGAAAGCAGAGGAGCGAAGGAGATCAGTCACTGTCTGAGCAGATGTCACTCTGGAAATCACCAGACATACTGAAAAATGTTAACATTACTGTGAGACTGCATGCAGGATGAATAGCTTTTATATAATTCCATTTTCTTTTGCATAGATTTTCTATGTATTTGGTTAACTTTCTGTTTATACAGTGTTTACACACCTATTTTAACCCCTAGGTGAACAAGGATAACTTTTTTTAAGTCCACAAGCTTATTAACCTGATAAAAAGTCAATCCAAAAGGAAAAAAGCAGACTTCCAAACCAATTTTTGTTGGTTTTTTTTTCCTTTTTATATTTTTGCTGAATTAAAGATGTATTCTGAGAGTGTTGACACTTCTTGTTCCAAAAAGAAGCTTTTATGTTTAGTTCTCTTTTAATGTCATTTGATCCTCTGTTGTGTTTTTAACAATGCAAGAGAAACCACTAATTCATCCATTATTTATTTCCTTTTCTGCTTTCCTGTGTTTTGTTCTGTTCTTTTCAGTCATAGTGTTTTAATATTTTTTTCCCAGGTATTTCAATTTTTATTTCTCATATGTCTTTGACGCTGTAGTAAATGGGATTCTTATTAATATTTAAATTTCCTTTTTGTTTGTTTTGTTTTGTTTTATGCTATACTTAGAAGTCTCAGCATATGTAATAGTATCATACATTCTCCATAATGCATAAAGTCCTGCTGAAGTGACTTGGGAGCTTGGGATCACACCTTTACACCTTATTGCAGGTTCCACTGTACATGTGTTTGCTCTTCCTGGCATATGTTGATCAAAATAATTTACATTAGAAATGCCAGATCATTTATATGAACAAAAAAAATATGCTGGGAATCAGGAAAAAAAAAATTTTCATGTATTCAAGTCAGTCTTTGGTTAGAATACATACAGTCTTCATCTTTTGACCAAATCTTGTTCCGAGCCTGGCTGTAACTTATCAAAGTGTTTCATATCTGAGTTCCACTTTCAAAAGATATTTAGAAACTTCCTTTCCTTCAGAGACTTAGGAGCCAAACCTATAAAGTAGTTTGTAAGAACTATTTTCTATCTATCTATCTATCTATCTATCTATCTATCTATCTATCTATCTATCTAACCATCCATCTCTCTATCTATCTCTCTCTCTATCTCTCTATCTCTCTATCTCTCTATCTCTCTCTCTATCTCTCTCTCTATCACTATCTCTATCGATGCCTTTATCTATTTCTATCTTGTGATAACAAGTTGTATCAACAGGGTTTTAATTTAAAAATACAATTCAATACCTAAATAGTGAAAGATGAAATTACTGTTGTGAGCATTCCCAAAAGAAATATTCTGATTTGTAAATGAAGAATTTAGAAAATGCTTAAGAAAAATTAGACATATCCTAATGTGCCTGGTCCATGTGCTATATAAATACCCTTAACTCTACCCTGCAATTTTACTGTAAAACTGACTTTGACTTTAAGTATGTATTTACTCCAATTTTTAAGTACAAACACTAGTTGTGTGTACATCACACAACTGGAGCACTATATACTTAAAAGAAAGCAATCCAGAAAGCAGACTAGAAAAATTACTATGTGCTACTTATGATAAATAAACTTAATCCATCTGCTCCATGCCCATGAACAGCAACAAGGCAAATAAGATTTTGCAAAGAACTTTATTCCAGCAGTTACTGCAAGTTCAGTTGTAGTTTACAGTGCACTTATTTCAAAGTATTAAAAGATTACTCTTTCTGAAAATTATTTTGACAAGAGTGACTATTTGCAGTTATGACTATATAAAACAAGTATTTTAAATGAGCTAATGAGCACTCATACTTCACTTTTAAATTGTTAAAAAATATAAAATATGAGAATAATTCCTGTGGTGCTATAGGAACATGAATTAATTGATATGTGTCTGTCCAACTGAATGGAGAAATTAATTTACCACCACTCTTATACAGAAATACATGTACATTGATGAATAACATGTATTAAAACATGTTTCATCATTGCACAACACATATACTTGTCTGTTCTTGGCTTTACTACAACACCAAGTTCTTTCTGTGGCATGAGCATCTCCCACAGTGGGATGGGGACAGGAATTGGAAAAACACAAAACCTTTGGCTAGAGATTAGAACAGGTCAATAATTGAAGTACAGTAAAATATAATACCACTAATAATAATTGTAATGAAAAGGGAGATAATAAAGACAGAAATAAAATTTGAGGAAAAAAAAAAAGCAAGTGAGGCACAATAGATTTGTTCACCACCTGCTGATGTCTTTGCAAACTTTCTGATGGAACACTCCCTTTGTCCAGATCATTAATGAGGATGATAAACAGTATTGGCCCTACTATAGATTCCTGGGGCACACCACTAGTGACTCAACTCCACCTGATTTCATGCTGCTGATTATAACCCTTTAAGCCTGGCAGTGTGGCCAGTTTTTCATCCACCTCTTTATCCACTTCCCTAGTCCACACTTAATCAGTTCGGAAAAGGGGATGTTACAGGAAACAATGTTGAACGCCTTACTGAACTCAAGATACCCAATATCCAGTGCTCTCCCTGTATCCACTGAGCCATTCAAGGCTATCAAGTTGGTCAGTCATGATTTTCTCTTCAGAAATCCTTGCTGAGTACTTCCAATCACCTTATTTTTCATGATGTTTGAAAACAGTTACCACATTTCCACAGCAGCCATGTCAGTCACCAATCTCCCTGATTCAGCTTCCTTTGGGTCAAGACCAATAAAATGTCTCTACAGCATCTAGAAATACTTTTTTCCATAAAAAATCAATGTATATTTTTGTTTGCTAGTTAAAAGTGTCTTAACTTTGTCATCCAGGTTGCCAGCCAGCACTCCTTCATCTAGGGACAAAAAGGAGGCTTTAGCCCTAATATCTTTGTAGGTTGTGATTTTTGCCAGGCAGCTGTCCAACCCTTTGGATGTTGTTTGTTTCTCAGGATAGAGAAGAGCCCTTTAGATACATGTGCCACCAGTTCCAAGTGCTAGACTTTGTCCTTTTAGCAACCCACATCAATAAGGTGCTGTTTGTCATTTAAAAATTAATGCTGCATTGCCAATTAGTCAGTCACGCCTCTGGTAACCTTATTCAATGCCATGGGGCTAATCACTCCTGGAAGGCCTTGACATATTTTATAATTGAACTGTCAGGTTTGCATTTGGCTGCAATTCATTCATATCTAAGTGTGACTTGTTAGCCACATTAAGTTGATTTCTTTTGAAGGCTAGTGGGAAGCATGGAGTTCTTATTCCCATTTTTATATGTGATTATGGTATTCCTGCAGAGCAGTGGTAGGGAAAAGGACTTTGCTTTCATTTTATGAGCTAAATGAAAAGTTGAGGTGGCTCATCTGTGGATGCTCTGCTAACAGACTGACTGATATTCACTGCATTTTTCCTTTTGCTTTCATAGAATCATGGATTCATGGAATGGTTGGGTTGGGAGGCACCTTTAGAGGCCAAATAGTCCAACCCCCTTGCAATGAGCAGGGGCCTCTTCAACTAAATCAGGTTGCTCAGAGCCCTGTCCAACCTGGCCTTGAATGTTTCCAGGGATGGGGCATTTGCCTCCTTTTTGGGCAACCTGTTCCACTGTTTCACCACTCTCCTCACAAAAAATTTCCTCCTGTTTGTTCATAACCACGTGTGCCTTCTCTCTTGTCTAAAACTCTGGTCTTACCTCATGCAGGAAGGGATCCTATGCAATGTCATTTACCAGCCTTTAACTCTGAGTCAGAGAGTGAATAAATCAGTGCCCTCGTATCTCCTTCATTTTCCTTCCCTATTCATTAGTTTAAGACTGGGCAGCTACAAGAATGGGATGTAATTCCTCATGCAGATTACTGGGTAATGCGAAACCTGCTTCAACAAACCTTCTTCAACAAACCTTCTTTGCATCAGCAGCATGGTAGAGTATATCCCTGTGAAGCAAAATCTGCATGTGGATTTGCATGTCACTGGAACAGGCTTATATCGAAATGCACAGAGAAGTATCCCCACTTCTGACAGCTCTCTGCCATGCTTGCCTGGACTTTCTTTCTAAAATGAGATTAAGCTGCTTGAATTGAAATCCACGTGTCATGCGTGGAACTGAATGGGGTTAGAAAGAGGGTCTATAAGCAGCTGAGACAAAACAGTTTAAGGAGATACTGTTTTCATGGGGCTTTATGTCCAAAACTCTTAGGTACCTAAAGCAGCATTGTCTGTAAGATTTGCAGGGGATTAAGAGAAGGGAAAACCCCACCCAATTCAATTGTGTGACCCTTTAAATACTGCCGTCAGGCTGGGAGGTGCCTGTCCTTCATGTACCACTCACTACAGTTCCAGCTCTTAGTAGAAACAATCTGTTGTTTACTCTTGCTGGACACATTCGAAATCTGCCACATTTGGCATTTTAATGCTTTGAATTTCAAGGAACCAGGTAGCATCAGCTGCTTCCTTTTCTCCGTGCAGATTGTGTGAGCCATGAATAAACAGGAATGCCTGCAACCAGTCTGCGGCTGATTCCCATCAATTTCAGTACATCACGCCAAATTTTACTGAGCTAGGAGGGTCAGAGGAGAGGCACTTAGGTTGAATTTGACCTGCTGCACCTTTCCACCATACAGTATTGGCACTCTGCTTTCTTCTATAGACCTATTTAAATTTAAACTTCTGCTGTTTCGTAGTTACTTTAAATTAGGTTGGACTCGATGATCTCAGAGGTCTTTTCCAACTTAATTTATTCTGTGATTCTGTAAATGAAGAAGGTCAGCATTCCTCTGCTGTGAACAGAGTAAGTATGTTCTTATTCCAGCCTACTGGAATGTGTCCACTTTATGAAGAGAAAATTGACTACTCTTGTTGGTGCATTAGAGCACAAACCCAAAATTTATTGTCCAAAAGGCATTATTAGAGTTGATATTTGGTAGAACAAAGTTAATCTCAGAGTCCTGATAATTCCATGTTTATCCCCAGTGAGGGATCTGCCTTTCAAAAGGGCCATGACATCAGTGGGATCTAAATACTTTCTAATGTATTTAAATCCTATTCTTCAGACGCCACCTAGAAATGGGATTTTTTTTTCCAGCAGATGTCCCAGACAGGTAGCTGTTCATTAAAACTATGGTGCTCTTTTTCAGCTTTCAGAACATCTGCCCTGTATTTCATTTGCCACTTTTGAAGGGTGCAAATAACAGCAGGCACACAGACAGAGCTATTAAAAATGTAAGAGGTATTCCAGTAAATCAGTTACTTTGCAGTAAATCAGTTAGTTTACCATTATTGAAGTTCTGTATGAAGCGAGTCTTGCTGTTGGCAGAAGAGGATTTTGTAATAAATAATACAAAATATTCTGCTTTTTAAAAGGGATTTTGTAGAGACACTTCAACAATAAATGATTTAATGGGTTATGTGATGATCAATGGAGATGCCTCATTGCATCTCCGAACACTAAAACTCCTGGTGCACACCGAATCCTTGGAGGACCTCTGCCTTTTAAAAGATTGTTACTAGCAGCAGACTTAACTGTTTTCTATTTCTGAAAGGGTGAAAATCTGAAATTCTAGAGCTTGTAAAGAGTGCGGGATGGTGAATTATCCCCCCGTGCTGCAGGCTGCAGTAGCACCAAGTGAGCTACGTTATGGTCAGCAGAGGCATCTGCCAAAATGGGCTGAGATCCTTTGGAGATCAGTCAGGAAATTATTCTCCTCTGGAAAGGGAGACCACTGCAGAGAGTGAGGTGGGCACACAGGAGACAGCATCTCACAAACAGATGGGCTCAGCCAAACAGAATTCTTGCTTTGCAGACAAGGACAGAAGCAAATGTGCACAAAGACTTGAGAAAGCTGGGCAAAGTGGAAGGAAGAAAGGCAAAGTGCTGTTCCATGTCCAACCCCCTCTTCTGTCATAGCCTGGTGTCACCAGCAGACACGGTATGCCAAAATCTCAGAGCTGTGCCTCTGCACTCCTCTCAGATACTGAAGGTACATGTCCCACAGCTTGGCTGTACCATAAATCAGTCACAAAAAAGAAAAAAACTCACAGTCCTGTACAATTCTTGAAATTATCAAGTTTTCCTACATTCATCTACTTCCATTGTATTGTTTGCACAGTAGATTCAGTAGCAGTTTCATCAGTGCCCAATATAAATTTAATATAAAATCCCTACTTTTATTCTGCTTATATATCTAAGGACTACAGTAATTCTATCAGGTTATTTCCTCTCCCTTTTTTACTATGATTTTACTCACCCGTGAGCTGCACGTTTTGAAGATCTAAGTGTTCTTTCATTCCAGACTGAAAAAACTACACAAAACCCTGGGTCCTAGGACCAGTCCTTGCAGTAACTCTTTAGAAACACCTCCATGGTATTCTGTTTACAGAAATGAAAAAAAAATTCGAACTTGTATGCAAAGGAAGGGCAAAAAAAGTAGTTCCTGGAAGCCCATGGTTAAATACTCACTGAAGAAAGATCTGTAGAAAAAGAAAACCCTGCAGGAATAGAGGAAAGTAGTGATCTCCAAAGAAAACTACAACTCAATGATCACAAAGTATCAGAATAGCCAAACAGCATCTGGTATTCTGCAAACCAATTAAGGAAAAAACAAATGGGGCCATTTTCCCAGGAGGATGTTATGGTTCTACACCTAAATGAATACATCATCTTTCAGAAAGCAAATAGTTTCCATCTGGGCACAGATGCTGTTGGTGGAATAAGTGTAAGGAAATGAAACTTGCTCTTCTCAAAGCGAAATTAAAACTCATGGACGTTGATGAACCTGGATCAAGTGGTCTGACCATTATTCATCTCACACATGGAAACTGAAGAACTTTCCAAAAGAAGTCAGCAAGTTGAGAGCTTGTGCAGGATGGGTAGCAAATAGTAAATGTACTACCGCTGTGTCTACACAGCCAGAAGGGGAAAAAGTGACTTAAGCAACTACAGGCCCATTAGACTGAACCCAGGGGCATAAAATAGTAGAGAACAAATTTTACAAGAATAGAATCAAAGAATCATTTAGGTTAGAAAGGACCTTTAAGGTCATTGAGCCCAACAGGTAACCCAGCACAGCCAATTCCACCACTAAACTATGTCCCTAAGTGCCACATCTGCACAGCTTTTAAATACCTCCAGGGACGGTGAGTCCACCCCTTCCCTGGGGAACCTGCTTCAGTGCTTGACAACCCTTTGGGTGAAGAAATTCTTCCAAATATCCAATCTTAACCTCCCCAGTGCAACTTGAGGCCATTTTCTCTTATCCTGCTGCTTGTTATCTGGGAGAAGAGACCAACCCTACCTGGCTACACCGTCCTGTCAGGGACTTGGAGAGAGTAGAGGTCACCCCCGAGCCTCCTTTTCTCCAGGCTAAACGCCCCCAGCTCCTTCAACTGCTCCTCACCAGGTCTGTGCTCCAGACCCTTCCCCAGTTCTGTTGCCTTCTCTGGGCTCGCTCCAGCCCCTCAATGTCCTTCCTGAATTGAGGGCCCCACCCAGAACTGGACACAGAATTCAAGGTGTGGCCTCACCAGTGCCCAGTACAGGGGGACAATCAGTGCCTTGGTCCTGCTGGCCACACTACTGCTGACACAGGCCACATGCCATTGGCCTTCTTGGCCAATACTTAAATACATGAAGATGGAATGATAAAATTCAATTTACTTCCATTGAAAATAGTTCACATCTTACTTGCCTCACTTTTTGCTTTGCTCAAATAATTGAACTTTTAGATAATCAAAAATATAGATGCAATTTGTCTTTTTTTGTTTGTTTTTGTTCATACGGTACCACATAAGAAGTTATTATTTGTGCTGACAGTTACGTGCAACACTTAGAAGGGAATGAGGCGGATAGTGGAAGGCATATAACAGCCTTGTAATTAGAGGAGAATCATCCAGATTGTCTGGGATTATTTCTCCAGAGTTCAAAGGCTGCTCTTGTGACTGGTACTCAACTTTCTCAGTTGAAATAGCCAGAATAATCAATCTCATATTCCTTGCATTTTGATGCTGTATAGTAGTCCCAGTGGGGATTTCCTTTATCTGATTAAATAAATTCTTGGAAATTTTTGGCCTGGGGGAGATCAGCCCTCAAGGACTCTTTTGGGAAGCAAAGTTCAATGTATTGTATAGGTTACCTTGGTACCAACAAATGGATATTCATTAAGGAAATTAAGATGCTTTGTTGTTGCAGAGATAGATGAAGATATTTCATAGAAGGAAAAGGCAACCTGATAAACTAGAGTGAAGGAAAGACAGAAAAATCTGACAGTACACTTTAAAAAGCCCTGCCTTTAGGGTTTCATATGTAGTCTGCTTCCTGTACAAAGGAATCTCATCCAGAAAAAGACAGATGAGAAGGAAAAAACCCCAGGTGACAACCTCAAAATAAATCTTGTTGGCTATATACGACCTAGAGTGATTTGAGGAAAAAAATGTAAGTCTTTAACCTGAGCTGACTTGTTTTTTCAGATTATCCTCTTAGGTCAACTCCTTTGAATTACAGTCTGCCCTTTTGTGGGGGCATTAATCTCTTGCTGAGATCCCTCCACCCTGACCCTAGGTTCTGTCATGACAAGGTCAGCAAACCCAGCTGCTCTGAGGTGGAGGGAAGATCCCACACCTGACAAACCTCTAGCAGAATATTGCAGTATATTCCACTGTGGATTACTCAAAGGAGTGATAAACTGCCATTGAATTATAAAACACAAGAGACTGCAAAAACAGCATCTCTGAGGAGTTTACTCAGACAGCAGGAAACTGTGCTGGAGGCAAAAAGAAAAATCTGAGTATCCAGGAAATATTAGTGAAAATCCCAGGTGCACGCCATGCCTCTGAATGTTCAGAGTATTGGCAAATATTGACTCCAGCTCTAGCTGCTTATTACCACTGCATTGCCAGCTCATAATGATGGAGGGGGATTATTTGCTTTTCCTTTTTTTTTTTCCCCCCTTTTATATATCTTTCCTTGTTACAGATGGTGAATTTTACTGTGGTAAAAAAAAAAAAAATCAGCAAGTTCTAGGAATACAGCTCAGCTATTCTGTAGGCTACGGAGAGCAATCTGAGGGTAAATTTTCTTTAGCAACACTCCAGCAAAGGACTGATTGGTAAGAAATGAGCATTATATCATACTTTCCAGACTATTCACAGGATTAAACCAACTGTGCACACAGTAAGCTCTCTTTACAGATCTGAGAGCAGCACAGGCAGCGAGACCCATTTGTTTTGGATGGTTTTCAAGACACAGCTATTGTTTATATTGTGCAGTGGCCCAGGGCAGCGGAAGAGGAAACTGTAAATTGTAACGAGCAAGCTGGAGTGTGCACAGTGCTGTGCTTCAGGAAACATCAGCTCTCCAGCTGGAAGAGGAGGCTCTGGGAGCAACTGCAACAACAGGGATGTTGATGTTGGAAGCGGGATTTTAATGTTATAAGGAAAATATCCAAAAAAGAAAGAAAATGCTTCAAGGTGATATGGTCGGCTGAGTCTGGTGTTGACTCTGCTTCCAGGTGTGATAATCAGCCCAGTTCAGCTGTCAGTAGTGGTGAAAATCTCATGAAAACAAGATAATTAGATTTTGGCAGTAAATACCTAAGTTTGGTTTGGTTTGGTTTTTTTTTAAGACTGAGTTTTTATTCAGAAAACTGCATTCTGGGGACTTGGTAAAACTCGGCGTGTTGCAGGACCATTATATAAGTATTAGGGAGGGCTGTTCAGAGATTGTCTGCTGGCTGTGGGCAGGAGCCATGAGATTACCAGAGCCGTGACAGACACCTGCTCTTGCATTCTGCCAGCTAAATGAAGGGCACATGTACCAGTCGCTTCCCATTTGAGTGTCTTATGGCTCTACTGCCCTGAGGTAGCCTAGCTATCGAGGGGGGAGCAGGACTGAGGAGAGGCTTGGGAGAAATTCTGCTTCTCCAGAACACTTAAGAAAGGTTGGTAGTGAGGAGGAATGAGTGCTGGGGGTGGTCTGGCACGTGGCTGGTGTTCCCAGAAAGCAGCTGTTCCTCCTCAGCTTGAAAAGCTATGTTTGGTAAGTCCAAGAGTGGAGTCACAAAGTGGAGAAACATGATACTTGTCCAGATGAGTAAAATCCTTAGAAAACGTGTGGTGTGCTAAAAAGAAGGCAGTGAATAAAACCCATGTGCCCCATCTGCTTTGGCCTGGCACGATGGCAGAGCTGGAGGCTGGAGATGGAGGCAAAGGCTGGCATTGCTGCCACCCTCCCCCCAAGGGGAGCACCAAGGGTGGATGCCTGGAGAAGGATGGTGCCAGCTTCGGTCTCAGCTCTGCTTGCTCCTCTTGAAGGAGGTAATATAATTTTCTAAAATATTTTCCATTATTAAAAATAAACAAACCCAGAAAGAGTAAAAGAGTGGTTGAGCCCACTGGTCTGGGCACAAAGGTGGGCAACAATGAGGTCAGCCTGGCTACCTGGCTTTGACCCTAACCCTATGCCCAAGCCTCCCAAAACCCCAACTCTGCCTAACGCTCCCAAACTCCCAAAACTGCGCTCTGTCAAAATGTGTCAGGCAGTGGGATGGTTCCCTGCTAGGAACCATTTTAAACAGAGACTGTTTGTAGGACACTAGGTTGAGAGAATTGAGCTGTATTTTAGTCATATTTGTGTCTTGCAGGCAGAGCTGTGCTAAATCTCCCCTCCTCCCAGTCTCTGCTGGGCAGGATTTGTATCTGAACACTGCCTTGCAATACTTCAACGGGAAGAAAACCTGAAGAAACCTAAAGAGGGAGCGTGAGTGTCATGAGCAGTTGTTTAGCTGAGGCACTTGGGAATAGAGGTTTAGAGGCTGCTGGGAATAGAGGTTTAGAGGCTGTCACCTGATGTTTTTACAGTGATTTCAGTTTAGAGGACTGGAAAAGTAAAAGCTTAAAAATTAACATAAAGCGATATGAAGGAACAACGATATGACTGGATCCAGACAGGCAGCTGGAGGGTTATGTGGCCTCTGCAGCAGAATTTAAGTGGAGAGATTCCAGGTCTGCCTGAATATTGCTCCTCTTGCCATGTAAAACATCACTGGTTTTAGCCAGCTTAAAAGACAGGAGTAGCAGAGACCATGGTTGGTCTGTTTGGAAAGACATTTAACAGCATTTCTCACCAAGCCTAAATGAAAGTTAACTGGGCTGCCCTTACTGCCCTGTGAACAAGGTGTGTGTTCCCCTTCCCTCAGCCTGTGTGGAATAAGACTTTTCATACTCCCCAGCAAGAAATTAGTTTTCAGGAGATGAAGTGGTGTGAATCAGCGCATCTTTGTGGCTTCTGATGAAGCAGCTTCTCTGCACACAACTGATGTGTCTGGCCTCTTGCCCTCTGAGACCTGAAGGGCAGAGATTGTTTATACCTTAAGTGCTGACCTTCACCTCTGCTTATGTTCTCAGTCACCTCTGAAGAAAACAAATGGGAGTATGCGAGTGACTGGTTACTGCACAGATCTGGCAGGTCTGAGATTCTGAGCACGAGAGTCTCTTTTGTGCTCTTATTTCATGCTCTGCTGCCTTTTCCCTGCTCTGATATCCCACATCCCTGCCAAGCTCTTCCTCTGTGTCTTCTCCCACAGAGAGATGCCCCCACTGCCTGCCTCTGACCCATGTGGACCTTTGCCTCCATCACAGCTGGGTGTGGGAATTGCTCGTGCTGGGAGCTGGAGCAGCCTGAGCAGCTCCCATGTGAGTTTTGCTAATAGCAAACATGGGGAATATCATTGCTGAATTCACACACAGACTGCTAATAAACACCCACACTCTTCTCCAAGAAAGGATGTCATCACTCGTTCCATCATTTTTGCTGTTGAATGTTGCCTGTTTATGGGGAAAAGCTCAGGTTGGCACAGTGAAGGCACCAGTCTGAAGACTGTTTACTTTAAGCACAGTGAAATTATTGTTGTTATCAAAAGCAGGGCTGGTGGAACATCTTTCTTTTTTAAAACTTTCCTATGGTAAATAGATTTATTTTTTTTTACATATATATGAACAACCGATCTCCTTGCAAAAAGCATTAATTTGTGAAGAATTAAGAGAGAAGTATGCTTGGAAGCTCATATTTCAAAACAGGAATTTCTACCCAAAACCAGAAAACAGACTGCTGTAGTGACTTTGGGGATTGTAGAGTGCTCATGCTATCCTCAGAGCTGTGATGCCAGTTTATCTCCCATAGTGTCATTCTAGAATCAATAGTTGCCAATTCACTTTGCCTTTTCTCTAAAAAGTTGGAAGCTGGTACATTGAGGGAAACCCAACCTGGCCCAAGACCCCGACCCACAGAGCTGAATGATGTCAAAGTCCTGATTGCACAGCTCCTGTAAGACATCATGGAAACCCTTCTCATCTCAGGTCAGGAGTGCTTGAAAAGAGAAATCTTTGGATTTCTACTTGATGGGTTTTGAAATATCCCTAAAATATCCATAAGAAGTCAATAGGATTTTACAATCTTCAATTAGTTTTGAATTACTTCTGAAAATCAATGCTTTTTGCAATAGCTGAAATCCTCCTGTTGCTGAGTGAGCTCCACAGGATGTGTATAGGTCAAACCCAGGGCTCCTTTTAAGAAAAGGCAATTTGAGTCTGTAGCTTTTGCTGTTTCCTGTATGGAAGAGATGCTGCACAGTTTCACTGTTCAGCACTCAGCTGAAAAATAATGGATGCCTATGAAAACAGAAGTTTTTCCTAAACAATAACTTTCAGCCAAAAACACTGTAGAGAATCAAATTAAGGGTTAAGGGCTAAAATTCTTGACTGCTGCTGGGAGAGCCTCCTGCGTCGTTCTGTGCTGGCAGTCCCTAAAACTTTTTGTTAGATTGATTGATGGGGGTTTTCCATTAAATATTTGTCCTTTTGCCGTCAGAAAAAAAGATTTTACAGAAATGCGAAAGTATCCAAAGGGAATTTTCTACTTAGACCAAAACATTTGCTCTTTCTTTAAGCCATCAAAGTGAAATATTGCATGGCTGTTCATACCAAATCAATGTGTTTCACTTTTCTTTTAAAGAAAGGGAGCCATTTCGTTTTGTGCTCAATGCTAAAGTTCAGGTGCCTCAAAGGAGGTGTAATTCATGTTCCCAGCTTTCCTTATGGGTGTACTACAACTTCCCTGAGACCCCTGACTCCCTCCTAATATTACACCACCTGATATTTCCCCAAAACTGAATAATTCAGCTGCACTCTCTGAAATTATGGTAGAGTTTAGAAGCATTTTTATCCCACAGAAAGTTCTGTTACTTAACATGTCCTTTGATTGGAAATTAAAAAACCTCAAAATATTAGAATGTCCCACAAGAACAGAAATTGTGACTTTTTTTGCTTAGCTCAGCAGCCTCTCTGGCCATTGCTCACTCACTCTTGTGAAAAGGGAAGAGAAATTGCTCCAAACAAAAGTGCTTTAGTGTGGTCACTGCTTCAATCTGAATTCAATTGCATTTAAGAGTAAGCCTAGAAGAGAGTTTGGCAGATATGTAGCGTGTTAAATGACTCAAAAACGTGATTATTATGATATTGCATGCATTAACTGAGAATTTCTGATATAGGTAAAGAAAGCAGAAGTCCTGAGAAATGGAAATTCCTGAAGAGTAAATGGTAGGCAAGTCCCAGGAAAGTGAGATACATCTTTTAAATGGTTAACTTTGGCTCTAAAAATAAAATTGCTGATTAATTACCTTTCTAAAGCACTTTAATAATGACACTATTTAACCTTTACAGCAACCTGGTGGAGCAGATGAGGTTTACTACTGCCAATTGAGAGATAATTAAGTAGCAGATCTGTTAGAATGTCTTCATTTTTGATGCCTTCTATACTTTTAATGCCTACCCCGAGACACTCCGTGGCTGAGGAGTTTCTGCACCTTCTCTTGGTCTCTGGTTGAGCTGTGGCACCTCAAAACGTTTTACCCCTGAGGCCCCACTGTGGGAACCTGCATCCACAGGCATTCCCAGAGATAACCTGTTCCCCAAACTCCTTGTGTCTGTGCTGCTCCACACAGAGCCGAAGTCAGACCACAGAGGAGAGGCAGGGTACAGGCATTTATCCCAGCTTTCCACTCAAAATTGTCCAAGTGTTTCCAGTGGCAAGTTTAAATTAGTTCCGGTGTTGTCAGGCAGTGACTGGAGCCAGGACAGTTCATGGTTCCAAAGAAGAAAAAAAGAGGGTGAGGAGGGACAAAAAGCAGCCAAACAGGATCCTAGCATTTCGAAATGCTTTATCAGGGCTTCTGTTCTTACAAAACAGCCAGCAGGGTTGGAGAACGCTTGAAAACATACAGACAAGGAGCAAGCATGGGAAGAGATGTGCACTTCCCTGCCAGAGTTAATAAGGGAAGGAACATACTTTGAGTCAATGGATAAAGCACTAGCTTGTCTGGATGGCAGAAGTTTCGTTCTGGAAGGAAACCAACCATTTGTGAAATCTGCATATTTCTTCACTTAATTAATAAATAAAACACACTGTTTAAAAGGGAACACAGAAACTTTCCTGTTTAAGGTCTGTGCAATCTGGACACGTGCCTCTGATGTTGACCAGCACCAAATGCCTCAAATAAAACTGCAAGAAGCAGGTCAGTACTGGGTTATGGGACAAATTGCAAGTTCCAGTTTCCTTCTAAACTTCACTGGTGAGAATTTGGCTTATGCCTTGATGTAAAAAGTTTGTTCTGTTTTTCTAGTGTTTCCAGCTCTCACAGTACGTGGAGTCCTTGAAGCCCTGGCTATGCACGTCTCTTGTTAGATCTCAACTTTCCTTAAAACAATTGAGCACATAAACAAAACAAAAAGGAGAAAAAAGAAGAAAAAGAAAAAAAAAAGAAAGCCTTCCTATTTGTTGGGGGTAACTTGACAAGATATTTCAAAGGCTGACATGGGTTCAAGGCAAGACTGGACAAATACATATGAAATAAATTCACTGTGAGTAACTAATTAAACAGAAACCACTTCCAACACAGCAACTATCTCTGCTTGAGAGTTGGAGACTGGAAGAATACAAGAGGAGAATATCACATGTCCTTGTCCTGATCTTCCACTTCCCTTGGGAAAAGCAGCTTTTGGAGACAGAACTAAATGGACTTCTGGTCTGATGCAGAATGGCCTTTCATACAGCAGACATAATTTACATTTTGAAAAATCCTACCCAACTTCATAAGGCTAAAGTAACAATCTGAAATTATTTATGTTTCATCCACAAGCTAGTTTCACTATATTATCTGGAAAAGCTGTGGATATTTTTCCCTAACATTAGGGATTGAGCACATCTTAGGATCTCCATGCACCACAATAGTCAATGTTGAAATGCTGGATACTTTAGGTTTTGAATAGTTGCATATATTATTTATAGTATTTTCTTTAATAATAGTAAGAACGTGCTGCACCTTCATAGAAAATTAACATACAGGGTTCTTTTTAAATGTGAGAACTTAGGAGGACAGTTTTATTTTCTGCAACAGTTCTAAATAACAGTTTTGGTGCTTTTTTTTTTTTGAATGAAGGAAAAAAAAACCCTCAAGTGTTACCAGTGATTGCTTTTACTGCAAAACTGGTTCTACAGCATTAAGTTACATTCTCCCCCAGGAAACCACTTTCTTACACGGCTTCATTGGAACAAGAACTTGAGGAGTTGAGTGGGTGTTCAGTGCTCTGCTGCAACAAGGTCCCGGCTGAGGGGAGCCACGTGTGTTAAACAGCCCCTGGGCTCCGGCAGGGATGCAAATCCGGGAGAAGGAGACGACTGTGAGAGAGGAAATGAGCCCTTGGCTACTCTTGATAAAAAAGGGAGAATTTGTGCATGCCAGCACAAATAGTGTTTTTAAGGGCATAGATAGCATCTTTGGGGATGTTTTATTTTTAGCTCGAAAACTTTAATACGGCTAATTAACTTCAAATGGGATGTATGGCATAAACAGGCAGAAGCCTGCTGGTGAAATTAATTATTCACCGTAGGAAGGGACAAGGTACATATGAGGATGCTTAAAATGGGAAAGGGGAATTTACCGTGTGGAAAAGTCTGAAAGCAAGGCATAACCTGAGTTCAGTGTGTAAAGTTAGAGGTTTATATTTGTGTGATGATTACGTGGGACTGAAGTGAAGAAGGCTTTTGAGGTCTTCATTGAATTTCTGTGTGAAGGAACAGAAGTTTCAGCACCTGAGAAGGTCTCAGTTCATGGAGTCTGCACTGGAGGAAGAAGTTTGTGTGTGGTGTCATCTAGCGCAGCAATTTTTAGCAGGGGCAGAACCCAGCTGCATCATGGTAGAAACAACACAAAAAAAAGTCAACTAGAAAGGACAGAGAAGACACTTTAAAATCATCTGCAGGATCTGATTAGCCTAAACTTCCTGTTCTGGAGGCATAAGGAAAAACTGAGCCTGGCTCACTTTCCTTGGGAGAGAGGTGATTCTCCTCATGTGGAAGTTTAAGAAAAAACTCAGCCTATTCAGTGATGACACCTACAGTCACTTCCCAGACACACGTTCAGCACCTTGCAGGTGAAGCAATGGGAAATTTTAAGGGCAAAGATGCTGAATTTTACAGTTGGGTGCAGCCTTGTTGCCAAAGCTCAGTCTGATGCATCCTGTGGAAATGCAGTCCTGCTGGTGCAGTCCTGCTGCCATGTGGCTCTGGGAAACCCCACAGACACTGCAGCAGGGAGAAGGCTGGAGGCTGCCCACAGGTACATCCTCCCTCCCTGGAGCTGGTGTATCCTTCAGGTCAGGAGAAGTGCTGCATCATCCATTTCTGGGCTTTCTCCGTGTGTGTGTATGCATATGAAAGAGTGGGAGGGAGAGACTGCTCATTTTTTGTGTCCCTTAATTAGGAGCGTTGTTACCATGGCTCTGAGAAGAATTCAGCTATCATGAAGATGGCTGTCATCACTCCCCCATGATGCAGCTTGCAGGAGGCCGATATAGTCAGCTTTCTGACTCAGTTAGAGACCAGAGTGGGAGGCAGAGGACCTACAGATCATCTCTGCCCATTAGAGGAGACAAAGCAAATTACTTGTGAGTCATTGCTCCACATGTGCCTGTGCACTTTTCTGGGTTTTCCACCCCGGATTGAATCCAGCCAGGATTCAAGGCCACCACTGCTGGCTGTGCTGGCCTCGCAGGGCTGCATCCTTCTCCTGGGCAATCAGGCATGCAGGGCTTCATTTCATGGCTGGGCTGTTTCTTGACTGAGATAAAAGAGAGGGAGATGGTCTTCTCCCAGCTACACCTGCCATCTGCATCAGCACGACGTGGTGCTCACACCCAGGTGAGAAGTGCGGGCATGATTGGGGATGAGCCACCTCCACAGCTTTCTGACATGGCCAGGGATGCTCAGGCTTCACAGGTGTGTCTGTGGCTGTGCTGCCTGCAGAGGTGTTCATCCCTGCAATCCATGAGCCACTGCTACCCTCCACTCAGTTTTTTTTTGTGCACCTCAGGATTCAAGTTGCTGTCAGGATTCGTAAGTGATGCAGAGAGACGGGCAGATGGCAAGACAAACTAAGTTGCCACTAAGGTACATTCCTTATGAAACTTATCCAGGAATTACTCTTGAAGACACAAAGAGAAGGAGCAAGAGACAGCAGGGAGGAAGAGACAGCAGGAACTTTCTGACACCACTACGAGCCAGCATCCTTCCCCAGTGTATGAATGTGTGAGTGTGTGAGCACTCGTGATGGCCATTTATAAACACCAATAATTAATCCCGAGCTGGACCACTGAGCCACCTTCCCTTCCCTGTAGGTGATTGAATTCTGCAGGGGCTGCTTGTGCATTCTGGATGGATCCCCATCTTAGCGAACACAGGAGGCACAGCCTGTTCGCGTGCTGCTGCCTCGCTCACCATCTGTGAGGATGCTCTTTGTCCACAGCCTGATCCCACCTCCTCCTCATTACAGACTGGATGTGACCAGAGGACCCCATTGCAACTGACGTTAGGCAAGAAAAAGGCTCATAATTGGCTTTGTTTTGCATCGTTTCGTTAATAAGCCAGCTGCACTGGGAAATGCTATTTAGGCCGCACGTTCGAGACAAAGAATACATTCCTGTCTAATTTAACGCATCAAAATCTGCCAAATCTAGCCATTAAAACTCTACATGTAAATTTAAGCCATATAGTTACCCAAACACTTAAAAACTTAAGTAAATTTGCAGCAAGATGTGCACAGATTTATTCCACATATGCCTCCCCTATGGGAGTCTCACTGCTAAATCCGTGCATCTTTTATCATATTGTAAATACCTACACTAACAATGCATAGAAATGGCTTTCACAACCTTGATTCACCAGTAATTTTTGTTTGCATTACTTTTTATACTGCATTATAAAAAAACAGCAGTGATTTAATATTGAGGAATTCCTACCACTTTGTCGTGGCTCTCTACCGAGGAGAAACCAGCACAGAGATCTGCAAACAATGATTTAATTTGTGCAGCCACTGTATCTCACCTACTTGCATATCAGTAATAGTCCATCTGCTGCTGACAGCCTGTTCCAAACGTAGTAATATAACAAGTAATGGTGCTACAGTAATGCAACACACCACAGCCAATCATCCCATAAAGGACACAAAGTGTTTGCCAGGGTAGATTTGAAAATACTTGGTTTGTGTGTTATCTTTTTCTTGCCAGTGTCATTATGTTAGGAATGAGGCTTATGTGAATAATTGGTTGATGCTTGAGCAGAAAAGTTAATATTTATTCAGGGGAATGGTCTGTATGGAGATCTATTGATGCAACTGGACACAAGTCTGTCATCAAAAGAGGTTTTTAGTATTTTGATGGTGCTAAATGTTTCCTGAGTTTTGCTCTGTTTTTTTTCTTCTGAAATAAAGGATGAAAATCAGTGTTACATAGCTGGACTTAGGAGTGGGGTACTTATCAGTGTGATGAGAAGGGACAGGACTGTGCCTTCCTAATCCACTACTGAACTTCTCATTCCAATATGTGCAGAGAAACTTTTGTCCTCAATCACGTTTGAGACATGTTTCCTCTAATGGTGAGCGAGCCAGAAGGGGCAGTGGCACCTGGCTGAGAGAAACAAATCAATGTCACCTAAGAGAAGTGCAGAACACCTAAAGAAGATGAGGAGATCTGCTGAGCCCTGTTCAGATCTGTATTTTCTCTGTGATTAAATAATTCATCAGCAACATGAAGCCTTTAGGTGCAGAGTTATGTGTTCATGTTAGTGCTCAAGGGTTTTTTTTATTGTACAAAGAGTTGCATCTGAAGAACTATGCATATCTTATGATTTGTTTAGGGTTTTGCCTTTTTTTCCTTTGATAAGTCTTAGTGGGTTTCTTCCTTTAGGAAAATATGCTAATGTTATTCTGGATATAAGACAATTTTGTCCCTAAAATGAAAGCACTGAACTGTGTGCTCATGGTTACTGTCATTTATGTGTCGCGTCAAATACCCTATGTAAGTGGTAAATCTTTAAATATTTGTAAATGTCCTCCAGTTACTACACCATTCCAGCGATCCTCAGGTCTGTGTTCTAGTCCGAGTGAAAATGATCAGAAGTGTTTGATTTAATTTCTCTTCTTTCTCATGGATGCCCTTCAGGCAGTGTGAGAGGAGGCCGAGGACACAGCAGTCCTGGACCATCTTGTGGGGAAAGAGGGGCTTGTGTTAAATAAATAAATACAGGGAGACAGAAACAAAATGGAAATGAGATGAGGAGAGGAGAGGAGAGGAGAGGAGAGGAGAGGAGAGTCTGTGCTGGTTTCCTGCTGGCTCTGGCAGGACAGATGAGGTGTGTTCACCGCACAGAGCGGTGTGAATACACGGTACGGAATGAAGTCTGCCTGTATGAACATAACCCTTTGATATTGTTTCAGCAGATTTGAGCTGGCAGAGTGAATTTCTATTGGATCAATGCTTGGTATTATGTGGCCACAGCATTTCTACTCCCGTGTTAGCAGCCCTGAAGCCGGATTTGCTGTACACTCAAACCATGGCTTGAATTGGCACAGAGAGAAAAGCTATTTAAGGTCATGGTTGTGGCAGACTGCTGGCTCTGCCTCGAGCAGCTTGTGTAACTGCTCCACGAGCTCTGCTGGCTCTGAGCACTGTGGTGTCTGTCTGTCACAGTATTTATTGCTGAAAAGGGGAAAAGAGCTGGAGAAGTACAAAGGGAACGTGTTTCCACAGGTCGCCCTTGTCGTAGCAAAGCGTCCTCGAGCCAAAGCCTGTGGTGAGCGTGTGGTTCAAGCGGCTTGTGTTCTCCAAGGCCACATTTTATAAAGCCAAGACCTCTCTTGCAGACACACATCACTCTTTAAAGACAAAGCATTATTCATTAAAATCAAACTCTCTGCTGGTGGGATGGAGCTTTCCTAGGACTTAATTATATCAGGTTTAGAAGAACAACAGGCGACGATGTTAGGCTTCCTCTCCCACGAGGAGAAGTTCCATTTCCATAATTTTAAAATCCCTTTAAAAATAAAGGCTGAGAGAAAGACTTTGCAATAATTCTTTCTCTGATTGGGAATTAGAAATGAATAGATCCCAATACTTGTATGAATACAGGTGTAAAATGGATCAAAAATTTTATAAATTGCTCTACTGTCTAGCAGGGACAGAGGACAGCAGCTCTTCAGATTTTATCTAAATGCTTCAGAGCAGAGGTGTTTCATTCTAGACAGGCACTATTGCTTCTGTGCAGAATGGAAAACTTTAAGGTGATGAGGGAGAATAATTACTCAAGTATTTAAAGTTAATTAATGAAATATTTAAGGTTAGACTAATACATTGGAAATGCTATCATAGGTATGATTTTGATAACATCTTTTCCACTCAGAGATTTTGTTCCAGTTAATAGCAGTGTCTTCATTTTGCCCTCTCTGTCTGGACATTGCATCCACCAAAGATCCAAGGCTCAGAGTTGCCTGGCATCCTTTCTCCCCCACATGGCACATAAGGAGGCCCTTATTTTGAAAAGTAGCTTGCATGTGTACAACTGTAGAATAGTTGCATATCTAGTGTAAAAAAATACCCTGAATTATCTAAAAAGTAAATATTCTTTATTATTATGGAAGAAAGATCAGGAAAATGAATTTTCAGAAGTTTAGTGGGACCAGTCTAGCAGATGTCTTTAAGCCACGCACAGTGTTTGAGGTCAGACCCTTGTACCACATGGAAGGAGCCCCCAGCACACCCAGGGAGGTGCTGGGGGCAGAAAGCAAAGGCTAGGACAGCACAATAAGCCAGAACTTCTCCAAGTTTGTGCTGGAGGTGCAATTGAGGCTGGAGAACCTCTTACTAAACTGGATATATATCACCTGCAAGAGGATCAAACACCAAGAGCCATTGTCTCACTTCATGGAAATGACCATATGCATTGTGAATTCTTTCAGGATGGCATGAATCTCCTCATCTTACAGCTATCAACCAGTCTAATGCCATTTTAAAATGCACCAAGGTCTTAGACTAGGGAATACTAGTTGAAGACTCATGAATTAAGCCAGTTTCCTTTAATGCAGGCAAGGACACCGGACACCTTTAGCATCTTTCTCTGAATGTCTATTTTGAAATTAACTGACTTGAAAAAAATTTTCATACAAAAATGCACAGCCCTCCTTTGTCACTTCGTGGAATAAAATGACAGCAAAAGTCCAGCCTGTTGGTTTAAAATGCAAATAAGAAATGTGCTCCTCAGGCCTTATGACCTCCTCTGTGTAGACACAGGTGGAACTCAGAGAGAGATTTCTTCCACTTTTAGCTGACACTTCAAAAAACTACTTTAATGTGTCACTTGATAAAGCATTTTTCACAAGAAAAAGTCTTGATGGTCAGCTTTTTCCTCAAAGAGGAAGGGAAATGAAAAAAAAGGTACCGCCAAACATGTAATAACAAATTTCAGTAATATCTGGAAATAGGCATGTTTCACTCCAGCATTTACCACAGTAACAACATTCTGAAATGAGAAAGAAACAATTGCTCTTATGTAGTGCAATGTTGTGCTTTGACATGATGGCATTTCTGAGCACTTTTTCACTTTGGCTGTGGACAGATGCTCTTCCAGGTTGAACCCTGCTGCTGGACAAAGATGCTCCCCTCAGCCTGCCCTCAGGTTCTTGATGCTGTGTTGCAGCTGGAGGCTGTTGCTCTGTACCTGTCAGCACAGGAACTCGTGGGAACGCTCCCCAGCTCGCTTCAGGAAGGGCCAGCTCAAAGAAATCCAGTGGCAGGTGTTTGTTCATAGAGGTCGTTTTAACTCAGTTGCTTAGGGATCAATCAGAAAAGCAGCCTGGTTTTTGCTAACAGGTAGCAAAAAATGGGACAGGAGCCGGGGTGGTAACCTTACCACCAGCACAGCTGCTTGAAAACAAATGTTTGTCTGTCCTGTGTGGGCAGATGGCAAGTCACATTACCTGACTGCAATATAAATTGGATGTGAAACTGTGCAAACAGGAGAAATGCTTGTTGTTATGGGCTAACTAATATAAATCTTCCATGAGTATTCACTCAAGTATTTCTTCCTGGAACCTTTAGAGATCTGTCTTTTTTTTAGAGAATACCTTTAATTAAGCAATCGATCTTGATAAAGCACCTTTCAGTGTTTTCAAACAGGTATCATTTAGCATATCTTCCTGCCCAATAATGGCAAATACCTTCCGGATAAAGAGTATTCGTGATTAACTGTAGTGGAGAAACTTCTCATTGACCAAAACCCCCTTCAATAAAACTTCAGTGATGCTTGGGATCCCACCTGTTTGTGTGACACAATTACACAAGCAAAACCTAGAATTGAAGGATGGGCATAATGTTACCTGGAAGAGAGACAGGGCTGGTTTTCAGAGCTATAGCCATAAATTATTATTACGTGCGCCTCGTTATTTTCTGTATGGAAACTCAGCCCAACTTCGACTTCCTTTTGAAGTAAATATTATTGAGGTATTTTAGTTATTAATGACCCTAAGCACCTCACTGCCAAAGCTTGCTCTGTGCCAGTGCACTTCACAAAAATTTTAATTTCCTCAAATGGATTCCTCAAATGGAGAGGCAACTGGTAAATGGCAGCTGTGGAGAGGCCTCAGAGAGTGACAACTGCTGCCAGAGAAGCCATAGAGGGTGGTCTACAAAGTGCTGTCAGGGTTTCACCTCCAGATAATCCAGAAATACTCAGGGAACTGGCATGGATCAATTCTGCCATCATTTGTCTTCTTTTTTTGATGCTGCAATTTCTGTTATCTCCAACATGCTGCAGGAGATAGAAAATTCTCAGTTCCATTTTATCCTTCAGTCTGGAAAATCAAAAGATAAAGAAGATGTAGATCTGATGCTTAAATAGGATCAGGTACTTCAAAGACAAAACTATTTTCCTCCTCAGATGTTCCAGAAATTTCTTCTCAAAAAACCCTCTTCTTTGTTCCTGTGTTTTAGAACGTAGAAAATATGTGGTGCTTAGGCTTTCCCCCCTTATTCACACAATTTTCATCTTGCCAGAAATCAAAGTACTACAGAGGAGGTGGAAGTTTAAAACTGTCTATTCTCTTACCATTAAAAGATGCCTTTTGTATTCAGTTTCAACAGCTTTAAATGTGAAAAACAAAAGAATCTATTTCTAAAAAAGTATTCCCTATCAAATGTAATTATAAAAGAATGAAATATGCCAGAAGCTTTCCTTTTACCTGATGAGCATACACATGATTTTGTGGTCATGTCCCCTTTTGATTCAGAAAACTTCTTCAACTGGGTATTTTCTACAGTTAAATTAAACCTGGTTTTCAGGGGTGTAGGGTGGTGTTGTCACTCATCATATACTTATTTACCTGTTTATTTCTGTCCAGCCACTGCAAAAAGATTAAGGATATTCCCAAATTCCCTGGATGTTTCCACTGTGCCTATGTCAGGTGCCACCTNCCAGCCACTGCAAAAAGATTAAGGGTATTCCCAAATTCCTATGTCAGGTGCCACCACCAGCTGTTCTCAGCCTTCCAGCTACTGCTCCAAGAATGGAGCAGCAAAGCCTTTCTCACAGGCACACGCAGAGTTTTCCAGCTGATTTGGATGGGATTTGCGCAGGCACATCCCGATGGCATTGGGGTGACATCTCAGAGATCTGTATCTTCACTTTGTGCCTGAACTTGTCGAGGGCTCAGCACCTTCCTACCGCTGCTCTGTGACAGGTCATAAATGAGACACTGAAAGTGAGGGAGGGGTTTCCTTTCAGTGGTTAATGTAAGCACCTCCCTCACCTGCAGAACACTTCAGAAGGGCAATCAAATCAAAGGAGGGAGGTGCTGCAGGTGCCAGGTGGGTTTAGACCGCGCCCATTTCCACCCTTGCACTGTCGATGGAGCAATGGCCAACATCTGCTGCCTCTGTGTTTGTTATTTCTGTTGTTTGCAGAAGTTGTCCTCCTCTGTATGGCTGGGTAGGTGAGGACGGGTTTGGGAACCTTACCTCCTCCACAATCGACATCAAATCCAGCTGATGATTCACTTTGACAAATAGGTTGGAGGATTTGCCCAACTGCTGGCTTTCTCTGGGAGATAATGTGGTAAAAATTCCTGGAGGAATTTTTTAATATACTCTACCTTTTGGGAATTATTGTTGCTCACATCTGTTCTTTGCCTCTGGGGATAATCTGCATTACAGGGAATATAGTCAGAGGGGCAATTCAAGATATAATACTTTCGTTTTTTTACTATTCCTGCTTATTGCCCCTGGTTCTCCTTGGGTACTGGGAGATTGTATGGGAAGTTGTTTGTTACTAAGGGATTTCTTCCACATTCCGTGGGTTATGGCTTTATCTTTCTCTTGACTTGGCATTTCCTTTTAATCCTCTGTGGAATATTATTTTGTTTTTCACTCTAGCCTGGATGCATTTTTGACTACATTTTTTTCTTTTATGAGAACAGAAACCAATCCTGCTCCTCCACACCCACCTCATACTGGGTGAGATCACAGTTCCACAGATCCATATTAGGTGCAAGCATTTTCCCAAAGATTACACAGCAGATAAATCTCTCCATTTCAGCACATGGTTTATTACTGAATATATTGTCTGCCTACACATGCAGGAACAGATAACCAGTGATTTATATTTTCATAATGACTGCTGCAGTGATTCATTTACTCTGTGGTATATTGGTGTCAGGGCAAGTCATTTATGTACAAGGGGAGAGAGATCGAAGAATGAATGGCAATATAAAGTGGCACAGAAAGGAAAAGAGGGTAAAAAAAAAGCCTGGACAAATTAAAATGCTTTCAGTGACCTGAGGAAAGTTGTGGCGAAAGAGTTTTTGTGGTCCTGCTGCTTTTTTTCCAGGGATGGGGCATCCACAACTTCTCAGGGCAGCTTGTGCCCGTGCTTCACCTCCCTCACAGTAAAAAATTTATTCTTAATATCTAACCCAAATTTCCCCTCCTTCAGTTTGAGCCCATTATTCCTTGTTCTCTCACTACAGTTCCTGATAAAGAGATTAAACACATGATAAATTTAGTCTTTTCATGTCTTACTTGGAGGTAATCCTTTAACTAGTTGTGCTGAAACACCTTCAAAAGATCTGCCCCAGAAAGGCATTATTAACACGTTGAAGACATTACACCAAAGAGCCACTTCACCATCACCTGTACCACAAAAATCTCACTGAAGCTGGTAGGAACTGCTACAGCCAAATTTGTCAGAAGTGCTGTTTACAAGAGTGCCTAATTTGGTGCTGATCAGCTGTTGGCTGATAATTGCATATCTGTGAATCTTCGTTCACAAGTTCACATAAAGAAATGACGTCAGAAATTCTTGTGCAAGGGGAAGTGCTGCATGAGTTAAGAAGTCAGAGACTTACCCAAATGAAGAAAATGACATAACAAAAGCTCAAAATTTAAATCCTGTGAATACTTGCTATGCACACTGAAGGTTTAATTGAAAAATTCTTGGCAATAACCACATTTGTGAATATGAAATGTATTCGCTGGTACTTTGCAAATAAAAAATGAGGCTAAGGTTATGAATAAATTGTTCAGGGTTTCTACTTTTAACTCTGGAATATTTGCTGACAGCATTGTTGAAATCAGAGAGGGAATTTATGTGGTAATATTGAATAGGTTAAAGAAGAGATAACATCAAGACACAGAATATTCTGAAAGAACCTTCTATCATTAGGAGAAATAGTGGTTTTCTTCCCATAACTTCTTTCATAACTGCCTTTCAGCAGTGCCAAGGAATTCAGGTTTTTTTGTTGGTTACATATGAGCTGAGACTTGCTATATCTACTGATTTAGAAATATTTAGCAGCAGAAAGCACGTCACAGCCGGACTTCAGCAATTTTTATTTCAAACAAAACCACAGCTTTTAATTAATACAAAGCTATTCATTGATGGCAAAACTTGGCAAGTGATTTCTGGTCAAAGTGAAATATTTCACTAAAACCTTTTCATTTTCTTGCGTTTTCTCATTTTATGCGGCCATTTGAAGTGTGTCTTGCCTAAATCACATTAAACTGTTACAAAGCATGATTCCCCTGCAGTTGCCCAGTCTCCCATCACATTGACCAAAGCCAGCTAAATTTGTTTTGACGTGCAAAGCACCTTATCTGTTATCCCTCCCTCTTTAGTCACCTCACTGAGGAGGTTGCTCTTTGCCTTTCAAGTTGCTGGGCTTGTTTTACGCCCGCTGCCAAGGCGGTGGGGACAGGTTTTGTTCTGCCCCTTGCTGCGCTGCACCGCAGCAGAGACATTCCCGATGGTAGCCTGGGGAAGGCTTTCCGTGGGAAGCCGGGCGGGTTTTGCACCACCACATCTCCCGGAGGAATTTCTTGCGGAAGGGATGTGTTCCACTCCTGTCATCAAAGGATGATTCCACTCCTTTCCCTACCAGCCCGCGTACTCCCCGGGCTTGCACCAGAAATGCCTCGGGGCAGGGCTGTTCCAGCTGTCTGGCATCCAGAGCTCTTCCCTGAATCCAGCTCGTATCAGGCTTTCCATGGCTCTCGATCTTGTTGCCCACCCAGAGGACAAACTAGACATAATTCGCGAGTGCAGGCTAGTGTGTATTAATGTAGGTGATAGGAATGAGGGACTTGTCTTTACAAATAAACTGTGGGCCTGCTGGTAGATAAAAACTAGCACTAAGAGACAAAAGAAACAATGGGAAAGGATTCCACTGATTGAGGAACGGAAAGAGAGATTTGTCTTTATCAGTCAACTGTAGGTCTGCTAATAAATGAAATTGAATATCAAAAGAGGAAAGAAACAATGAGGAGAACCATAAATTCTATAGGAATTTAAAAAAGGCAAAGGGGGGGTATACATTAGAAGGGAATCTTAAGAATTAGGCGTTCCGGGAAGTCTGTACCTCTCAAGTACCTCAGCCAATGGGGAAAGAGAGAGGGAAAATACGGTCAGGAAATTAGGATAAAAAGGAGGCTGCGTCCTCCAAAAATTTGAGAGACCCCAGGGGAATGCCCCATGGCCTCTCCCTTTATCGAATAAAGTAACGGGACTCCTCTGTCTCCTTTTTGGACATAAACCTCTGGTGGTGGTAGATTAATTTTCCTGACATAGGCAACCGTGAGCTGTTTCTGTTGCACCTGGCCAGCCGCTCTTATTTCCTGCACTAAAACCAGAAAGCTTTCCTTGTCTTTATCCCATCTGATGTGCTACAGGATACAGCTAAGAGATAGGAGGGGTTCCAGTGGAGCAGTACTGGAGGTATCATTTGTCAGCTGTCAGAGCAGGAAGGCACAAAAAAGAAAATAGCAGTGGGAAGAGCTGAGCAGTGACTTTCGGCCTTCCAGAAAAAAAAAAAAAAAAAGCGACAATTGTTCAGCCCAAACTAAAACACTGGAAATAGTAGAGATACTTTTAAAACAGGAATATTGTCTTCACAATCCCAAGTATACTTCCACTTGAGCGGTAAGAATTAAGCATGGTATTGTTCCTGTCAGAAAGTGGTTAAATGTGGTGTAAACAGCTCACAGATAAGAGCAAATAAAGTCCCGGGCATCCCGAGGAACCGCTGATGCATGGAATTGGAATCCCTTTAATCACCCTCTGCTCACACTTCTCACCGTGTCGCCTCCTTCGGTAATGGGAGTGCAGGGAGGGGAAGGCACAGACGAATCTGATTCAGCGCTGAACCTACGTGTGCAAGGAGAAATGAATTGGTGGAGCTGGGTAGTGCTGTGAGCAAACCCAAATCCCAAAGCACGAAATGGGATCCCTCCAATATGCTGGTTTCTTGAACATTACCTCCTTCCCCCTCCAATCAGCAGCTGACGAGGGCCAATAAATGCCAGTATAACAGCTCTTTGGAGAGATGTATTGACATCATTTTGCCACTGGGAACTAGATGGAATTGCAGCCTATCTAGACTGTTTATTTTCCCTACTTTTAAATATTCATATGAATACTTCTGAAGTTTTCTTTTGCCCATCGCCTTGAATGAAAAATAGGAAAATGCCAATGTTAATATTTTTGCCAAGGGAAAAAAAATGTTTCATTTTAGTCAGGAAGCTGTTGTTTTCAAAATGCCTGGGGGAGGAGCAGAACCGCCTGTGTAATGTAAACAATGGCCATCTCCATTCTAAAGGGTATTTTCACCTCTCTGAAACAGGCACTGTACTGCACGCAGGAAAACAGCAGCTGCAGGCAAAACAAGGGAGATCTGAGTCAAAACTCTGCTATCCCCTTCACCTCCCCTGAAACAAAGAGAAGAAGCCATTTGTAGGCACTGGAGATCTTTGGATTTGCCTGTTTGCAATGTTTTCTAGTCCCAGCTTTCACTACACTCTGCTTTGTTTCCTGGAATCCTTCTCCCTCCTCCTTCCTCTCCCTTGTGTCCCCCCAGTGCCTCCATTTGCACCCCCTTCATGTCCTTACAATTCACACTCCTGGAGAGCTTCTCACAAGATCTTTCTGCTCATTTAACTTCCCAATCTCTTCCCTTCTCCCGCCAGATGAGCCATGGTTCATATCCACACCTTTTGAGTGTGGGCCTGGTTTTGCCCATTTCTCCCACCCTTGGCCTCCTTCCAATCCATCCTCTGCATGTCTCCTCTTCCCCTACTGCGTGTCACTGCATCCTCCCTCTGACTCACCCTGCTCAAGTCACCTTGTTTCTTCTTGCGTGTCCTTTGGCCTCCATGTCCCATCTGAAAGGAGCAGTAGAGCCAGCCAAAGTGTCTGAGTGACTTGCTTCACTTCTCTTCCTTAGAGACCCATACCTCTCTGCCTGATGTTTTCTCTGCAGAAGTCCTTATCTTCCTTCCCATTTCCCACCTTGGTGCTAAGTGTTGTGGCCTGATGCTCTCCTCTTCATTTTCATTTTAAAAAGCAGTGGCTCCTCTTCTCTCCTGTCATATTGATGTTCTCTATCCCTGTCCTTTGATCTACCTTTTCCATTTTAGCCTTACTGCCAAAATGTAAATCCTGGCTCTGGCCCTTCCCCTTGCGATCCTCTTTCATGCTCCCCTTATGTAACTTTGGTGGAGAGCTTGAGCACCCTTCTGACCCTTTATCTGTGCTCAGCTGCTTTCTGCTTGGGGTTTGAATCTCTTTTCAAAGAAAGAATAAATCTCTTTGCAAAGTGAGGACTTCACCCACTGCTATCTATTTCTGATCACACTGACCATAGCTTTTCCTGTTCTCTAACCAAGTAAAATTCATGCTGGATTCACGTTGCTGCCTTAAGCTTAGTTCAGTTGTTATGACTTTTACAGTCCCGCCTCCAAGCAGCCAGCCCTCATTTGGAGTTGTAAAGTCAAGTTTACAAGCCAGCCACTACTGTGCCAGGTTTTGTTGTCCTTCTGCACAGCTCGTTTCTGTATTTTCCACTTTCCCTGGGAGGAGTTCCAGAAATGTCACACGTGGTTGAAGTTCTCCTTGGCTGTGGTTGCCCGTAAGACAGAACAACATTGGGGCTGCACTGTTTATTAGTGTTTTCTTCCTATTTCATGCTGGCCATCTGTTTGCATCTGACCTCTGTCACTCCTGTTGAGTTTCTCCTGGTAAAGAGCATCCCTGGAAGTTTTCAAGGCCAGGTTGGATGTAGCTCTGAGCAACCTGGTCTAGGGGGAAGTGTCCCTACCCATGGCAGGGGGTTGGAACTACATGATCTTGAAGGTCTCTTCCAAGCCAGGCCATTTTATGATTCTATGATTTTGAACATGTTTGAAACATCAGGAATTATCAACAGAAATTGCTTCTATCAATACTGCTAAAATCAGATTAAATTCAAGTATGACCGGGCAGAAGAAGAACTCATTTTAATTGGTTGCTTGAATTAAGAGCACTCTAAAGAAGTAAATATTTATCAACGTTGTGGAGATTTGTGATAAGTTTTCTCTTTAGAGATTGATATGGTAAAATGCATAGTTGTTCTGTAAGTTATTTGAAAAGGAATGCCACCACCCCCATTCTAAAAATGAAACTCTTAATATTTTTTCTGGAGCGTTTATATACCTCAGATTTTTATTTTCTCTTAGCCGGAAGTATTTTCAGTCAGCTCTATAATGATTTAAAAATAGCTGAAAACAATTAAGAAGAAATTCTGATTTTGATCACCTTTAGAAAGAAAACTGAAGATCTAACTGCTTTCACACCCCTCTTTCCTACTGCAGCGAGATCATGGCTTTAAATGTGGCCCCAGCAGAAGGAAGGACCCTTTAAAGGAAGCAACTTGTCTAAATGGCTGCACAGTAGAGGACAAAATATAGAACAACAGAAAATATGGAAATGCCTCATTGTGACTCTCAAATGCCTCCTTTCAGCTTCAAGGGACCCAGCAGGTTTGGTAGGCTTTGGAAGCCTTTTAACTGAGCCCCATCTGCCTGACAATTGTGAATGCTACATGCTTCTCATGGAACGCTGCTCTCAGAAGATGGTTCTTGAAGCATGTGGAACAAGCATCCCCCAGATTTCACTTCTGTGCAAGAGCCTCAGATGGCAAAAAACCCTCCCAAAAAATGCCGTGGTGACAAATATTTCCTAAAGTACAATCAGTGAGCAGCACTGGGACTGTTTTTTCTGTTCCCTTCTTCACCTTGCAAGGACTTAATTCTACGTTGTCTGAAGTTTCAGGGAGATTGTGTAGCTTAATGATTATTTAAACCATGTTAAAGCATTTACAGAAAGAATCTAAAGTGCAATATGCACCCTCTTTCTTTGCTAATCCATGTGGTTAACCATGCTTGGTTCCCAAACCTGTGCTACTATCCGAGGAAATGTCCGGATAATCCATTTAGCATTGATACCGGTGGGTGTTTCTTCAGTTTGCCAGCTGAATACATGCACGGAGTTGCCTCTCCCTCTCTCCTGCTCAGAGGTGTCTTTGCCTAGAGCTAAGAGTGAGCTCAGAAACCTGCCTGCTCATTTTCCTGTGCCACTGCTGTGCTGTGACAGTCCGAGCCGGGTGCTGTGAATGTCTAAAGGATGCTCAGGGCTTAGACAGTCAGAGCTCTTTATCAGATCTCCAGCTGTGCATGGGAACAGGAGCTCAGTTCATCTGGCCAGGGCTGGGTTCGGCATTTGAAGGGAAACCTGGAACAGCTCACTGAGCTCACAAAATGAGGTAGATGATGGCACTTGGTGATCCCCAGTCAGACTGTGGCTTACATTGTCAGTATCTGTGAGCTGAAGAGAGAGGAAAGGCTTGGGGAGATCCCATAAAGGCTTCCAGCTGCCTCAGCTGAGCGCTCCTCTGTGTATTAGCACCAGTTTTGAATAGAGGCTTTGGGCACCAACAGCTTCGTTGGCCTCTTCTCTTCTCTTCTCTTC